>DWAN01001179.1:0-18778 GCA_018230445.1 Heliconius hewitsoni
TCTGCCTACCCTGCAGTGTGCGGGATACAGCGTGAAGCTGATTTGATTTGATTTTGATTTAAATGATTTTAAACTTAATTTATATAGGTATATTATTTTCACTCCTACTTTTTGTCTTCAAAAAACTCCTAAATATTTTTTGGGACATGGCTTATTATGTATATTTTTTAGTAAATATACATTCCATAAGTAAAATATAATATACAACTAAGCTTACTATTCAATGGAAGACTACATAATAATGATAGTTCATGGTATTAAGTGCTGTTAATGTTCACTTGCAAAGCTAATGATCTCTATGTAATATAATAATTATAATAATGTCTGTTGAAAGGAGCAACTGTTGATTTTCTTGCTGGCTCAGCAGGACTGCCTTCCGAGCCAGTGGCAGCTTTCTGTATTACTAAAACTACTTGTATTTCTATATTAACTTGACGGTTCAAAAGTTCTTGTAATTTCCTTAATTCAATAAAGAATATTTTGATTTTGCAGAGAGCAGCTTATATGGGAGATGAACAGCAACAGGCTTTAAATGATAAACATCAAAGAAAATTGCAACAAGAATATAAAAATATCGAAAAAGAACACTTGAAACATAAGTGTTGTAAGGTGATTAGTATATATTAAAGTGCATAAACATTAATATACTATGTGTAAAGTATATATTTATATATACATATATAAAGTATAAAAAAATATATATTTTATAAATTACTTTTCTTCAGCATTCCAAAAGAAAATCACCAACATTAGGAAACGTAAGAAGTAAATCAAAATCTCCAGTGAACACACAAGTTGGTAGAGATTTTGAATATTCCTGGATGCCTGTACCGGAAAGCGATGGAAGCCTTGCAATACATACTATACCTAATACTAGAAAGCGGGGGAACTCCGTGAAGTTCAGCGGAACTGACAGCTATCATGAATATAGATCGCGCCATAAACACACTCCACCTACAAAAGAATCAAATGGCGATAAATCACATAAGAGACTAGTTGAAACGGTTATATTACAAAATGATTCCGATTACGACTCTTCTACACGATCTGAAACAAGTTCTGTAGAAAACCATAGCTTAGATAAGAGTACATCGAAAGTTGATTCTAAAATTGAGGATGCAGAAAGAATAATTATTTATAAGATTTTGAATTCAAAAAAAGATAAGAAGATTAAAACAAAAAA
The DNA here is from genome assembly GCA_018230445.1 of Heliconius hewitsoni. NCBI lineage: Eukaryota > Metazoa > Arthropoda > Insecta > Lepidoptera > Nymphalidae > Heliconius > Heliconius hewitsoni. Next base: position 1,184 of record DWAN01001179.1, read on the forward strand.
TATTAATTTGTCTAAAGCAGGCAAATCTTTAAGTAGTAAAAATGATGATTCCAGACAAAAAACTCACGATAGCATTAAAACACCTCAAAATATAGAAAATAATGAAGGTATTTCTGTTGAACAATTAAACGAAGGTAGGTCTAGTTTTTATCTTTTAAATTATTTATTCAATTAACTCGGTCTTAAAATTTCAAACCCTTTTGTTCTAGGTGTGTACAAAGCTGTGAGTAATGATGGGTAAGTTATATTTTTCTTATTATTTGTTTTTTTTTATCCAGTTTAATAAGAATGCTAGGCACGGTACAGGTTTCAAAACAGTCTGTTCTTCACTCTTCGGCCCTGATTCGAGACATTATGTGTTAAGTAACTGAACTTAACACCACTCTTACTAGAGCGCGGAAATGAACATTATTAATTGTACTTGGTTAGGAAATTGTACGGACGACCATCGTTATATCGTCGTGTTATACACAAAAGCTGTCCAAATCCTCCGATATTATGGGACTCTAAGAGTAGTTAGTGAGATACATTGTCATATAACAAATAAGAAATTTTTTTTTTTAAATATTTTTTCATATATGAAACAAATGCTTTAATTTATTTTCGCCTGTATCATTTATCTATTATCGCCTTTGTTCCTTAGACTGACTTACAATGTGACAAGTTGTTACACAGCGAATGTAGAAATGTGGCAAACATCCGCTGATCACAAGCCCTGGTGGTAATAATATTTGATATACTACAAAATATAACTAAATATTTTGGATTAGTGAAATGGTTTTTATTTATAAATTAAGTTCTATGCAAAATATGCGTCACTGTCACTGTCGTTGTCGCTCGAGAAATTTACAAATATCATTATTTTTATTATCCAGTCTTGGTAAAGATATAAACGCGGTTAGGTGCCGCCATTATACAAGACGCAATTGGTCGAGCCATAGAGCTATAGGGAATAGGGCGGAAAGTGAAGGATGTGAGGTGTTAAAATACAAGCTTGTTGTACCTGCCCCTTGAAACTAAAAAAATATATATAAATACGTAGAACTCTAATCAATCTTTACTAAGTTTTATACGTTAGGGAATAATGACAAAAATGTCTTATATTGACTGATATGACGTTCTTCTTTACATTATTGGGAAAATGACGTGCGTAAGTTGTACAAGTAAGTTCACTTCTAAGGACATTTCACAACACACATATAAATGTGTTCTAGTAATTAAAATATTAAAGTTATTTTTTAAAAGGTATTTTTTTAGGGATAATATAACTACCATGTACTTCCCAGAAGATCCAAAAGGTCAGTCAAGAAGTAATTGTATTGAAGATGAACAAAGTAGGGAAACTAGAACTGAACAATGCAATTGTGGTCAAAATATTGGCAACATCCTGAATAACAAAGGTATTTGTTATAATTAGTTATTATTTAGTTTATTCTAGGTCAGGCTTATCGTGGTGCGGAGCACAAGCGTGCTACTGTAAGCGGGACAGATTTTGAGTTCGATTCCCAACCGAGGAAATGACATATTTAACATTTTCATTTCCTCGCTCTGGTAAGGACGTAAAGCGCGGCGTTAAGTTCCGCCGCTCAAGACGCATTACTTCCAAAATTCCGTGGAAATTGGGAAACGAAAGAGTCTAAATGGAAAATGAGTGCCATAACACTAGGATCCCAGGTTCCCTCTGCCAATCATATCAAAAGATTATGGAAAAAAAATCAATATTATCACAGAGTAGCATAAATCTTGTATTTTAAATTGTATTTTGATCTTTTTATGCATATTTCCATTTTTGTTTATCTTTTAGATTTTACTAAGGAAGGTGGAGATAACTCTGAAAGGTTAGTATAAATATCATATTTATTATTAATACAATAACATTTCATGGTTCCCTCGAATAAGTTACATAAATAGAATTATTGTTTTAGAACGCCATCCGTAAATAAATGTAAATGTGGAAATGAAAACGTTAATTTAATGCAGTCATCAGCAGCAACATCCACCACGTCTTTTCAGACTGCGCACAATAAAGCTACAAATGCCATCTCAGATAACGGTTTTCTGAAATTATTAGATGAAGGAGGTTCAGAAACGGGCAAATTTTATATCGGCGCATCTGGTTTTATTAAAGACGATAATTACGAAGTCGTTATACAGTTAAGAAAGAAGGAGGCGGAAAAGACAACCGATAAAAGTGACAAAATTGTATCGCAAACGGAAACCTCTATAAAAACAACTTTAACAGCTGATCAAAATAAAACACAATCTAGAAATGATGAAAATGAAGTATTAAAAGTTGATAATATGACCATACCGTCAAATATTGCAGTGGATAAGGAAGTACTCACAGAGAAAACAAATGCAGAAGTAGTATTGCAAAATGAAGAAAACAATGACAATAACGAACAGAATGCCATTGAATCAGATAAAACTAATAAATGTGAGAAGGCAGTGCACACTTTTCAAGATTGTCACCCAATTCCTATAGATAAGCCTAAAACCGATACTGTACAAAAGCCAGCCACATCAACTTACACCCAAACTTCGTTTAATTCGTCGATACAGCGACCTGTTTTCATGCACATGAGTTCATCAACTTCCACTGCATACATGAGTCCACCAGATGTAATTCTGCCCAAGTTCCTAAGAAACAACTATGTTTTAAGTCAGGAGGAAATGTATGAGTCAGAAAACACTACTACTCAGTTAGATTCACAGTACGAAGTTATAGGAAGTAGTAATTGTAAAGAACACAACAAAAATCTGTTGAAAAAATGTACATGTTCTAAAAAGATCACTCAAGAGAGAAAAAAAATCGCTACTCCACCAAATACGCCTAAAAACCTTAAAAGTAAATTACTCAGTGAGCCTACTGAAACAAAAAAGCGTAAATGTAAATGTCATAAATGTAAAAGTCGGAGTGAGACAAAAATATGCTCTAAACCCCACAATAGAAAATCTAATAGTTCTTTATACACAAAATCTTCAAAAGAAATTTTCCATATTAATCTAAAGTCACCTGCGTCAGCGGTATCCAAACACAAAATTTCAAAATCATCCACAAAAAAACAATCGGATCAAAAACTGAACCCTCTTTTGAAGACATACATTCATAAACTCCTATCTCTTAATGAAGAAGGGTTAAAAGCTATAGAAATTATAAATCAAGATTGTAGCATACCGACAACACCAGGCAGCTCTATAATTAACTTACCAAGCAACAAAGATAAACAACCAGATTTAGAAAAGAAAATATCACTTGAACAAATAAAAAATACTTTAAAGAATCAAATTTTAAAAGATATACTCGATAAAAGCCAAGATTTTACGAAAATAAAAAATACTGAGAGTCAAACCGATAAAGCCTATATAAAATCCATGAGATTAGCGAAAAAAAAGTCATTACATAAAGTTAAATCTCTTAACATTTCAAAGCACATACAAAAAAAGGGCAAATGTCATACCCAACGTTCTGCAAATTTTTCTAAGACGATGACATCGACTTCTTCATGTACAAGAGAGGATAAAAATGTGGAAAAGAACATTAAAAGCCGGAGTAAATCCTCCCCTACACCAAGGCCTTATGAAAACACCGAGTACAATAATAGTACAAGTTCGGATATGGCAGATGGAGTTCCTATTAAAACATACAAAAACGTCGGCAAAAGTAGAAATGTTCACGCTGGTTCCGGTAATTTTTTACCAAAATCAACTTCAAAACATTCATTAAAATATTTTCCATTACCACGACAAACAATGGTGCCGTCAATGTCTTCGGACTGTGAAACTATTAATAATACACTACAAAAACATGCGAATATACAGCAGCAAATACCACCAATTTTAACTAATCAAACAAACGATACAACAGATACTGAAATAAATTTTATGAAGCTTGCAGAAGATAAACTTCATAACATGGAAAAAATTGCGGATTTGACTGACAAATGTACTAAACGTTTGTCTAACTTAGCAAAAGTACTAGAAGAAGTTAGGAGAAATAAATCTTTAATTTACACTCAAATCTCTACTTCAGATTCAAATTCGGAACCAGAAATTAGATCAGATAAAAGCGAGATAGCTATACCGCCTTCTCTTAATCCCAATGATTACTTGCAGGATAAGGGAGTACTTGAAATGAATACTTCATTGACGATGAACTTACCAGAAAAAGGTTTACATATGACTGATCCTACAGAATTCACACCATTATTAAAAGATATTCCTAAACCTGACAGCTTCAAAATTCCTTCTAATGCAACATCTCCTACGAGTGACACAAGACATAAAATATATCTGGACGCTGACCACAAAGGTCCAAAAACAAGGGGAAGACCACCTCCTGCTTTAACAAGGGTAAATCTAAAGAGCGAACAAGAACCTTATGTAATACCACATGAACTCTCAACTGTTATAGAAGTAGATTCTCCCATGAGTGTTAAACTAAAGAATCAATCCTCGCGTCATGATCCTAAATTTGAAACATCTGATAAAACAAATAAAGCTAATGACGAAACTGATAACGTTAAACATATGACGATGGGCACGTTTACAAAAAACAATGAACAACAAGTAAATCCAGATCTGTTGCAGAGTAGCGTTAACTTATCAAAGCGTCAATCTAAACTAACATCCAATGAGTCGTCAGATGACTCTAAAATACGCATGATGGATATGAAACAATTTAATGAAATCATGTTAAAACCTTTCATTAGTCTACAAGATTATGCAAAACAATGCAATATTGGGCTCGACGAAGGATCTAATCTAGAAGATGCTGTAAAAGATGGCGCTGTGAACGATGAGTTAAGTTCCCTCCAATCAGATGGCAGCTTACCCGATGTAATTGCGGAACTACTGAAACGAAATATTATTAGCGAACCTTTTAATTTCGACACGGCCTCTAATGTTAATTCAACCACAATGTCGACAGAGTCCACTTTGTCCCTGATAGCATTATCAAAAGCAAGAAAAACTAAAAAGAAATCAGCTATAATATTAAAAAACAAAGACCACTTGGAAGAAACCTCTGAATCGTTGAGCTTATCTTCTAATCCTGACTTGGAGCATGCATTTAAAAAGCTCGGAATGGGATGGGCTTCTTCTACATTGAAGAAAACTAAAGAGAGATTAGCACTATCATCGTCGTCAAATACTTCTAGTTGTAGCATGACACAGTTTAAACTTAAAAGTTTTAGCCAAGATGTTCCCGCATTTGGATCAGATTCTTCATCACCCTTAGCTGACGTTTCAAATAAACGAGAAAAGAAAAAATCGCCTACAGAACTAAAAGAGAATTCAAAAAACGTCGTCCAGCAAACGTCGTTAACTAATTCGATGACCGTTAAAGAATTTCTAACTAACGTCCTTGCCAACAAAATAACTTTTAGTAATAAAGCTGACCGAAACGAGACAAATCATACCAATCCTGAGTTCGTATCTCTTTACGAAACTGAAATTCCCGAAGATATGAAACTTACTAAGGTTCGAAACGAGGAGGAACAATCGAGTGTGTCAAGTGGTAATAATAATAGAGCTCGAACTTCCACTCCGGTGCAGATTTTCAAATCTACAGCATATCAATCCAGCTCCACCTCTAATACGTCCAACGGCTTGTTCAGTAACGCTGACGATCTATCGTCTGTTAAAGTGACATCAACCTCCATGCGCAATCATTCCACGTCCGACAAGGATGAACTAACCATTCCAAATTACAGTTTGAAAACAAGGAAAGGTTTCTCTGACCGCAGCAAAAGTGATTGATATTTTTCTAAATTATTTTTTAGTTATTTATGTGTTAGTAGGTATACATTTTTTTTATATAAAGCTTTTTATGGCATGTTACTTAAAATGGATTGTTGTAAATTATTTTTATATGTATATTATGAATAAAATTATATATGGTTGTATTGGGGTATTTCATTTATTTGAAATTTATTCTTAATCTTTATTCATATAAGATTAAATTACCATGTTAATTAAAAAAATACAATTATTCAATTGTTTATACGCCCAGCTCTGCCTTGGTACTAGAGTGAGAAAACAAAAAGCTCGGAAATAGTAAATACTTCACTTCGTTAAGTGGGAATCGAACCCACAAGTAAGTAGTATCCCTATTCACATAATACGTACCTATGAAATATAAATTATATTATAATAATATCAATATTAAAAATAAATTAACATGGATAAATAAAAGAATATATAGTATGAAGCAAAATTTTTATTAAAATATTTTTGAAATTGTAAACATAATATTGACATTAATTATTTAAAGATTTCAAAAATTCTTCCAATCTGCACTGCATGTAAATACATAAGGCCTGGCCTTACATTGTATCTTAAATTAAAAAATTTTAAAGTTACATAAATTAAAAAATTGTTAACATAACTGTTATTATATGCTAAGATCACAGAACACAAAATTAATTCCTATGCTAATAATAAATTAACTTAATAGTAAACAATTTCCTATTTATAGAATTGTTTGTGTCCAACAGATTTAAACTGAGATTAACTTGAGAGTAAGAGGTCTGTCAAAATTTAATTTACATAATTTAACTATAATAAATAATTGAAGCTACATTTAAAATTGTTTTTAAGTAACCTTGAAGTTTATTCTTTTTTTTCATCCTTATGTAAGTATCGTTGGGTCATGGAATAACCAATACCTATTGTAAGTGCTGCTACAACAGTTCCTTGGGCTGCAACTCTGAGTTGCATTAGAAACACACTTGTGCTCATTTTGCCTCTACTCTTGAACTTATAAGCACCATACCCGCAAACACCCATCAACCCTAATATACCTAAAAATCAAATTATATATTTTTTAAAACTACATAAAACAAAAATAACTAATATGGAAATTAACTATTTTGTATTTCCAACTACTCATTTCCACTCTGGCAATTCAAAGAAATTGGGAAAATTGGGAATGTGTTCTGCAATGGCATAATAAATGCAGTAGACAATATCTTGAATTGAAGCAAGAAAATGGAGTGTGAAATTTAAAAAAAATGACACTTTTGTCTTCTTATTTGTTTAACTAAGCAAAACTGAACTCATTTTCTAAAATAATATTAGCATAGTCTGTAGAAAAAAGCCCACCAGAGACATATGTGTATGTTTAGAGGTATGTAGAATATACTTAATAAAAACCATTGTCTAATCATATTGGTAATTCATAAACATATTTCTAATTGTGACTATATGATATGAACTTACAACTAGAGGCCAGTCGTGGTGAAGTGGCACAAAGTGTGACTGTAAACCGACTGGTTGAGGGTTCGACCCCCACTCGAGATGAAATATTTACTTAAATGTATATTTCCATTTCTTCGCTCTGGTGTCCAAGCAAAGTGCGGCGTTGAGTTCTGCCACTCAACATGCAATGTCTCCAGAATTCAGCAGAAAGTGAGGAATGGAGTGTCTTAACACAAGGCTCCCTCTGCCTGCTATGTGCGGGATATAGCATGAAGCTGATATATAAGTTACAACTACCTAATGCTAAGAATTTACAATATCAGAGGAATAAATACCTATAATCATAAAGGGTGAATCCTTCGATTTTCTTGCAAGCCGGTCTGCCTGAGATTCTTCATTATATTCAAATATTTTTTGTGGATTCATTTTGAGATTCAATCACACTAAAATAAAGATCACAATGTCGTTAGAAAAACTATTTTTTCATTTGACTATTGTTCATTTGAGTAACGAACTTGAAAATATCTTCTTTTTGATTATATAAGTGTAAATTAAAGTAAAATTTGAAAAATATTTTACTGGCACATACTCAAAATATTGTCAAATAATATTTCGTAATATATCTATGTATTCTTCTTTCCATGCAATTTGAAATAATTAAGAACAGAATATATTTATAATTTTGTACCTTTAGCCAATTCAAGATTCACTTTATTATATAATTTTTAATAGGAACTTCAGTTTATTTAACCTTGCTTAAACTCACTCCATTTTTTCAGGACAAATTACGCAAGGTCTGACATTGACACTAATGATTATTACTCATTGAGTAATTAGTACATGACAAAATGTTAAAATATTAAGTAGGTCGAACCGTATCTAAACTCTACTCTATACTGTTATTTGGGGTGAATAGAAACACTAACTACTAACTAAGTACTACTAAATGATAAATACACGGTAAATACGATACTCTACATTTCTGTAAGTTTCTTACGTAAAATATTTGAAAATTAAATAGTAGTAGTAACAAGTAAAATATGCTTAATTTATCTTTGAAATTTATTTTTCGTATTTTGTTATGAGTTATTTTCTGTTTGTTGCAATTCAGTAGGTTTAAATAATTTTATTCCAATACCTATATTTAATATTGACAAGTATAATACATTTATATACGATTTATAAATAAAACAACAAAAATATGTTATTTAATGAACATATAAAAAATTACTATATTTAATAAAAAATTACTATATTTAATAAAAAAACTATATATAGCAAAAAATTACTTAAGGTAAAATAAGCTAAGTATAAATGTAAAGAAAATTTAATAACTCTTATTCTATAATAAACTTTTACAAAAATAAAGAAATAACATAATAACAAAATAATAACTCTTATTCTATAATAAACTTTTACAAAAATATACAGTGTATGTACTGAATTGTAGATAAAACAAAAATTTAGATTAATAAGATCAAATATTTATAATAAAAAATGTTTCTCATGTCATTTCACTATTAAGAATACAATATAAATTAATAAGGCAGTAAGCTATTTCTTATGCACCGCAGATATGAGTTTCATAAATATATATTTAACATATAAGTACAAATTGTTTCAGAAACATATACGTCAAAAGTTGTAGAAATATGCAAAGTATCTTTCATATTTGGCTATGCAACTAGAGATTAGTATATTTTACAACTTTAAGTAAAAAAAATAGCTTTTTGTTTATAATTAACACCAGAAAATACATTAAACGAGTAGTTAATTATTTTTTAAATAAGGAAATTGGTCCCAGTAACCATATGTATTTTTAGACTATTTGAAATTTTAAAAATATACTGAACTTGCTACTGAGTATTATAATTACGAGTAATATCTTCTTATTTCTGCTAAAATAACTTCATAGCTTGACTCATCAATAATAATAAATCTTTTTGCTCTCCTACTAAAATAATAAATATCTCCTGTATAAATATCAAACCACAGTGCATGAATGTGCAAGTCGTGTTTTTCTAATCGTTTTTTCAACATTCCGTATGAGGCGATGTTTTGAAGTTGTTGTAGAGTATTCACCTAAAAAACGAGAAGTTGGTGTACCATTTTCAAAATATTCTATCGATATACAATTAACTTGCTACTTTAAAATTATATTTTTGTTGAACTTTAAAATTATATTTTTGTTGAACTTTAAAATTATATTTTTGTTGAATTTACCTGAGATAGCTTATCTTCAATACAAAATCTATTTTCAGGGTCGATGTATGCCACAAATTTTCTTTGTGGTGTTTCACCAGTAAAAAGCATTGGCTTCTCAAAATCACCTTTAACATCTAAGAATTTATTTAAACTTGTTTTCCCATGTGTACAAAGCCATGATTTTAGTGGAGAGATTCTTCTTTGTTCCTGATATTGAAGACAAAATTTTTATACTTGCATTATCCTTATATTCATTTAAAAAATATATTATAGACTTACAAGATTGGATTCCTTGTCACTTTTTAATTTGTATAATAGATTCATTGCCTTACAATCGCTATGGCCACAAACTATTACATGTTTTATATCATTTATAATACAACTAAGTTCTAACCCGGCAGGTTCGCAACTCGTCATTTCATCTACGAAATGCTCTGAGTGTGGTATGAGATTCCCTGCGTTCCTTACTGGAAAAATAATATAGTTTTATAAAATACCAGTTTCACTTTGATGTAGAAAGCTTGTTATTACTTAAAAACTGAACTAACTAATAATAAAACATTTTTTTTTCTACGTACCAACAAACATATCGCCCACAGAAGTTTCTGTAAATCTAGTAGGAATCATTCGACTGTCCATACATGTATAGAATATAGCCTTCGGCTAAAAACATACAGTGATGATAATATTTTCTTAAATTATTTTACATACATTTAGGTTATGCCAGTTCTTTCTGGGAATGTTTTTACATTTTATATTCTGTGGCAATTTTTTTTTTATCTGTGTTCAAAAATGTCAACTGTCATGGTGTCAACAATATATTTTAAGCGCTAATAATAACTGTATTTATATTAAAAGGTCCATATTTTTACACACAGTTAAGCCAATAATTAATCAGAGTTCTTTATAAAATCTTAAAAGAATATTAAAGGTTAGTTGAGTCAACTTACCACAGGATTGTCTTTGACTTCTTGAAATTGTTTTACCATGCTCGCTCGATCCAAAACCCGATATCTCATTATACCTCGTAAAATTCGATCCATTATTTGAATAAAATTAGCCTATCTAGGCTAAAATTACGCCGCAAATCAGTAAGTTCGAGCATGTGTTTTGTCGCTACGTTTGACACTACTGACCTTCATTAGGCAAGCTTATCGCGGTCACTATACTTGCACAAGTAAAGAATTTTAATTCAAATACGAGTTCATACGTTTAAAGATATGAGATATATGTAATAGATTTGATGATAACAAATATTGTTATAAGTGGTTAAAAAATTATAATAGGGAATTATACTAAATGTATTTGAAAAAAAAAAACTAAAATGTTTTTAAGTATATTTTGTTTGTTTTATATAGATGATTGCAGATAGCATTATTGGTGATGGAGCTAAACCAGAGAAAACAGTTCCTACACTTCCTGTGAATCATCGCTTTCTTGAGCCACAGAAAGCTGTAAAAACAATAACTGACATGGCTATTTGGGAAAAGTCTGAGGCTTATATGGAATATACAGGTTTTATTGCTACTTTAAATGAATCAATTAAAGGAAAACCACTTTCAGTTGATTGTAAGATCTCGAGTAATGTGACCAAAATAGTTGATCTACTTCATAAAATTGACAAAATAATTGATGAATTTCCACCTGTAGAACAGCCACAAAGATTTGGGAATTCTGCATTTCAAGACTGGTTATCTAAAATAAAACAGAATTGTACACAGTTTCTCCAAGAAGCACTAGACATTCAATTGCATTTAGCTATTGCAGAAATAAAAGTGTATTTGGTAGAGAGTTTTGGTAATGCAACAAGAATTGATTATGGCACAGGTCATGAAATGTCATTTATTATGTTTCTTTGCTGTCTTTATAAAATTGGATATTTGAATACTGAAGATAATGTAGCTACTGTATTTTTAATATTTAATAAATATCTTCAAATTGCAAGAAAGCTACAACAAACTTATAGAATGGAGCCAGCCGGAAGCCATGGTGTTTGGAGTTTGGATGACTATCAATTTGTTCCATTTATTTGGGGTAGTTCTCAACTTGTAGATCAACCAAGAATATATCCTCCTGGTAAATTTTTAGAAGATGATATAATTGACAAATATTCAGATGAATATATGTTCCTCTCATGTATAAAATATATTAAGGAAGTAAAAAAGGGTCCATTTGCTGAGCATTCTAATCAATTGTGGAGTATTAGTGCTGTTGGATCTTGGGCCAAAATAAACCAGGGCTTAATAAAAATGTACAAAAAGGAAGTACTTTCTAAGTTCCCAGTTATACAGCATGTACTGTTTGGATCTCTTCTACCTATCCGTAGATTCTCAATTCAACACTAAAATAATATAATTATTTAAAGTATCTATTACCTTATAATAATTTATAACTCTCAACATAAGTAATTAATTTATGTGTTTATGCATATTTTTTTTACATATAAATATTTAGAAAAATAAACTCAGTATTACAGAAAATTTGCATATTATAAAAATTTATATATGTTATTTTGATTTAAATCAAATTGGAAAATGTGATATTAAACTAGATATATTATAGTATCTTGTACAATTTTACTTTATTTCTTTAGTTATGTATAGGTTTGAACTCATTCTGATACAAACCATATTTATATTTTTAAATATATTGTTATCATTTTTACAATAATTAAACATAATTATTGTTATTCTTTCAGTGGGACAGCATCTGATAGGTATTTTTTTTTTACTTAAAAGAATAATTGTATTTTAAATGAGAGTCCTTAAATTAATGATGAAATTTAAATTGTTACATTATTGATGCAGGACATGAGAGCTGATGGACTAATTTCCAAAAATATTGCTGTAGATCAAGTCAAACTCTGGTAATAAAAGCTGGGACTAATCTCATGTAGAATAAGAAAGAAAAGAATCACTTATATTTCGTATTAGGAAACCCAACTTTGCAGTAGTTAGTGGTCATAGACGTTGGGATATAATATCAGATGTATGCGATTAAAGAGTTTCATTTAAAATGTATAAGAATCACGAAAATCAAAGATCTTATAATTACATATATATTTTTTTTCATTCTCAGCAAGGCACTATTAATTTCCTTCACTCAATTTGTCTTGAATTAGATCAGAAAATATGGAGTGGCTTGATTCTTGCTTTTCCTTTTCTAGTCTCCTTGAGAGAGTAAATGTGAAGTTATAAAAATTCTGTTTTAGACACCGACACCAACTCAATCTTAGTCCCATAATCAACAAAAATTTATAGTCTCTTAACGTAGGTATTTATTTCTTCGTGTGTTTTCCATATATCGTGACATTGGCAAACTGGCATGCTCGAAACGCCAAAAATTAAGAACTGAGCTGGTCAAAAAATAAGTTCTATATCCTATCCTTAATTAGAATCATAATTTCATAACTGAAGCCTATATATTTAGTCAATAATAAAACTATTATTTGAATAAAATGGCTTAATAGAAATTAAAGCTATATGTAAATTCTTTTTTAAGTAAAGTTAAAGCCAAGAAACACGTTCAGTATGGTCAACAACTCGTGGCCTCGTGAAGGAAGGTATTCTGAACGTCTTAACGTCAGGGCGGCCACGAATCGTTGATCGTGCTGTATATTCTTAATGTTGGAGCCGGATTCAATGTTTACTGTGTGATTCCATGCACGTAGGGAGAGCGGAGGCCGGTTGGTCCGGGTCCACCCCAGAAAAGTCTGGTGCCCACCGCAGAAATATTACTAACAAAAAAATTTCTATGTAATGATGTGTAAGGCTAAAGTTTAACCCAATGGTAGAAAATATCCAACAAGACTAATACCTAGATACAGACTGTTTACATACAAATACAAATTATATTATATAATACAATATACAGAGTATTTTTGCCTACATTATTTTAAATGAAAGCACAGTCTTAACTACTTTATAAAAAAAATAAAACAAAAGAGATTTTGCTAAAAATGAAAGTGTTTTTTTTTCAAACAAAATAATAAAATTATCGTTGTAAAATGAAACACCATTTATTAAGAATGACGCACACAGATACCACACATACTAGCATATCAAAAGCCGTAAGTATTGGCGGTTGAAGTTGAACGTTGAATAGAACGAGATATCCCTTTCTCGTTCTGGTACGTTTTTTGAGAATGAGAAGCGGCATATCGGCAACGTTTAGTATTTTTATAGTAGTGTTTACGATATTAGTATCTATTCGTAACTGCGTCACACGAAATACAGAATGGATAAAAATTGTTGACCTATATTGATTACTTTTTTTAGGCATACCTAAAAAAACCCATAGGTTTGAAATATTTTGCTCTGTATGTTGCCCCCGTTAAAGGAGAGCAGACGCTTCCACCTGTATAGGAACATCTCAAACTATTACTTCAAAACTGCGGCTTGCATAGAAAATTAATTCAAAGTACATCAATTACGTCTTACATATCTTGTTTAGTCTGACTAATACAAACATTATTGCTTTAGCTAAGTAAATCGGCTAAAACATAATATTTAATTATTGAGAGTTATATTTATTTTTTAAAAATAATCTTTTTATTTCTATATCTATTTTTGTTTATACCTAGAATTATTAAAGATTTTTTTTTCGTACAATCTTTGTAAAAATAATAAAATATTGTTTAGCCCTCCATACCTAACCGGTTTGAATTGACAACTAGAGCTATGACGTTATGAGCAAAGTCCATTTTATTCTTATTTGAATAGCATTATAGTTTTTGCTTTTTGACGGAATTTATCCGTATCTGTCCGGTTTGCATTTAATACTTTTATATATCCAAATAATTTAGGATAAAGGTGATAAGTCCAAAAGTTATACATATATTGTTTCGCAGTTAAACACTGCCTTTTATTTAATAAATAAATCTAACACATAACATCTTTTTGTGCATTGTCCCTTAATAAAAATATAAAATACTTTTTAAAATTCTTTTGTATGTTTATTAAATATTTTTCACAAAATTACAAAAATATACGACAGTACCTCCAATTAATTGTGAATATTTGCAGATATATATTTTTTTATCTCTTTAACATTTTTTTTTTCTAGATATTGCAAAAAATACACAATTCTTGTTTAGTAATATGATATGGCTATATTAAACATTGCTTATGATAATATTGTAATATTGTATCTATTATCTAATGATAACAAAGATATAATAAATTATTAGCCATCATTTATTCGAAAAATGGAAAATGCTTTCATGTAACTTAATTTCTATATTTTAAATATTATTTTAAAATGAAAACAAAACAAAGCCACGCTCACTTCAATATGCAATAGTTTTAAAAAAAATTAACTAGGTATTCCGTATTTTGCATATGTCACCACACTAGCTGGCTATATTTTTATTTATTTAGTTTAAATTAGGAGATCAAGAATCTCGTTCTTCTCTTTGTGTATTATTTAAAGTTTAAATGTTAATTTCTAAAATGTTTCTTCAGTATCTGTCTTCTACATCACGTAGTATGTAAAGCGTTTATTTCTTCTGCCTCTGTGCTCAGGACTGTGTGCCGTAGTGCTTCACATTATAATCTTGTATAGTTCAATTTACGCAAATCATTCCAGTTTATTATTCTTTGGAAATAATCTAATAATACAACTTTACTCTATAAGTAATTCTAAAACGTATGACTTAGTGCTCGTTACTGGATATGACACTACTGCTAATTGCTTTAGGTTTGTTGAAATGGTTGTTGTAGAGGGTGTAAGCCATGCCGGCGGTGAGCGCACCCACTACGAGGCCCTGTGAGATAACACGGAACTGCATGAGGTAGACACTGGTGCTCATCTTTCCTCTGTTCTTGTATGCGTAGGCTCCATAGCCGACAGCGGTTGCCAAGCCAGCCAACCCTATTAAAAAGAGGACAATTATTAATTTCTTGCATATTGTAGAATTACCTTGTTAATTATTAGTGTAGCTGTACATTTAGAGGAATATTTATTATTAATTGAGCGTTGAGTTCGGCCACTCAACACGCAATGCCTCTCTGGAGGCGTTTCATTCGGCATTCATTCGGCAGAAATTGGGGAAGTGAGTGTCTTAACACTAGGTTCCCTCTGCCTGCCTTCTGTGTGCGGGATACAGCGTGAAGCTAAATTTATTTTCATTTTTCCGAT
The DNA here is from genome assembly GCA_018230445.1 of Heliconius hewitsoni. Taxonomy (NCBI): domain Eukaryota; kingdom Metazoa; phylum Arthropoda; class Insecta; order Lepidoptera; family Nymphalidae; genus Heliconius; species Heliconius hewitsoni. Next base: position 16,727 of record DWAN01001179.1, read on the forward strand.
GTCTATAAAATGGACGTTAAGTGTTGTAGATTTTTCATTATCCTTTCTGGTATATGTGAGAGGTGCATGTTAAATCTATAGTTATTGAGGATTTAATTATAAAGTCGTTTACATATAATATGTCATAATTGTAGTTAATTACGTTTAAGAGGAAATATCAAGGAGACAAGGACGTTCACGATTGTAAGCATTACGCCTGCACGTGACCAATGTAATCTATTTTTGTTCCAGTATACATATAATACCTATATGTCAATGCTATGGCCGTCAACTAACGCAAGCTGTCGTTTAAACAGCCGTAAAGGATTTCCTATTAAAACCCACGTTTTCCGCGAAATAAGACCCCACCATTCCTCATTTGCCTCAGTCAAATCTTTGTAAAGATTCTTATAAAAATTTTTTGTTATTTATAATAATAAAAAGAGTCCACCGACGCGCAGTGGAACAGCGCCTTTTTGTTAACGTAACAGTTATGGTTCCAATCTATATTCGCGAGAATGTTTTTTTTCTTTTGTCGTTCTACTATATGTTTATAATGTATACGTAATGTGTTAATGAAAAGTTCATTAATTTTAACAAACAACAATTTATATTTATATATTTTAATCAATCAGCAGGCCGGCCAAATGTTTTTGTTTAAAATCGTATTTTATGTAAGCGAATTTGTAATGTAAATAAACCAATTTGTTTATCTTAAAAAAAGTTCTTTCCGCGTAAAATTATGATATATGCAAGAAGAACATTCTAAGAATTCCCGTCAATACTAGTTTATACATTTGCGTGGAAATTCCGTGCACTAAACGAAATTCCCAAAGTTCTAAAAGTAACCACTCAAACCAAACTCCAACAATAAACACTAACATTAAATATATTTATTTAGAGGCACAAGTCGTGGCGCAGTGGCAAAATTGTGTGATTGTGGGTTCGCGTCTGGTTGTGGGTTCGAACCCCACTCGATGAAATGAAATATTAATTTAAAATATATATGTTTACTTTTTCGCTCTGGTGTCAAGGCGAAGCAAGTTGAGTTCCTTTATATCTTTTACATAAAATGCACATTTAAAAAAAATATAATTTATTTAATAGAAGAACGTTCGTTTGCAAGTAAGAAGAACAAAGAGTTCTTGAATTATTGACTTTTTCATACGTACATATCGCGTTCAGTCAAGATTTCCAAATGTGCCACGATTGCGTCATCATTACTATGAGGTTTTATATTATATAAATTATAATAAAACCCACATACTATATAATTCTATCAATCCGAGATTATCTAGCTGACGGCTTTTAGCGATAGAGTCGGCTTGTATTTTTTCCTTATCAAAAATGGAGGTTAATAAAGTATATTTATATAGAACTAGTGTAGCGTTGTAACGTTTCAATCAATTCTAAATTGTATCAATATAATACGATCTAATCTATAATTTTTCATATCGTCAGGATGGCAGTATGTATGATTTGAACAGGAAAAATATTACTAATATTCAGGTATAAGAATGTCGGAAGGAATAATATAAGATAATTATAAAATTCAACTTACCAACTACCATGAAAGGAGATTCTTTAGTTTTGCGCGCTAATCTTTCGCCCTGGCTTTCCTCGTGGTATTCAAAAATAGGTTTGTTTTGAGCCATTTTTGTATCTGTAAATCCAAATTATTTTTCATTAAAAAGACTTTATATAAACATATTAAAAGTAATATACTTAGTAGTACTTAATTACATATATAGATATGAACCTCTATATTGCTATGACGCACGTTGTTATAGCATATTCCAAGAAAGGTTAAATGCAATTAGTTAACAAAATACAAGGAAAAATGGCCGCACAATGGTTTTAAATGTTTTGTACTTAAATGTTACTTTATAACTTTATGAGCGAAGGCTATAAACCATTATAGTTATGTAATAAACTAGAGTAGAACCTAGAAACAAGTCTGGATCGATAATGTTCCAATGTATTAACTAGTATCAATTTCATTTAATAATTTATCAATCAAATCAAATCAAAAACACTTTATTGCATAAAGATAATACAGAAAAAAAAAATTAA
>DWAN01001180.1:0-18776 GCA_018230445.1 Heliconius hewitsoni
GGCGGTAATCACTTATCATCAGGTGACCCGCACGCTCGTTTGCCGTGTCTTTTCCATAAAAAAAAATACAAAATATATTTTTTTGTTAAATTAAGCTAGAAGATAAATCATTTATAAAAAAATTATAATTTTAAGTATTTTAGTTTCTCTGCCACGTAAATTACGATTCACGACATTAATTCATTTTAAAAGCGTATGTAAAGGTCAAAATGTTAATCGATAGATTCTGGTAAAATCTAGTAAAATTAAAAGCAACCTTTGGATTATACATTCTGAAATTTTAAAAATTACATTGATTACATACGTTATAACCTTCATTTGCATAAACATTTAATTAGTATATTTTTTTACGTAACTTATGTCATGATATTGTTATTTCGGATTACAACAAAATACATAAATAACAATTTATATATTATTTATAATTTAAGAAACTGCATTACTAAAAATATAATTAACAGACTACATCAACATTTTTAGTATATTTGTATCTATGTATAATGCACACGCATAGTTGGGAGTTGAAGGCGGAGGGCGTCGACGCGGCAAGGTCAGCGACTTCCGTGCCTTCTGGACAATAGACCTGCTCGGCAAATATTTCTGCCTTTATCTTATAAAGAAATAAAGAAATTAGCTACACCAATAACATATTTTTTAATTTATTTTATACTACTTAGGCACTACTATTATAGCAATTTTTAAATTTGTACATATAAAATATATAATTTTATAATATATTAAATTATTATATGTGACAATATATAATTTACTATAGTAGCTTCGTTTTTTCATAAAATATTAATACAACTTTACATATATATATATATATATATATATAGCGATTCTAAGGCCTAGCATTAATGCTGAGTAAAGCAGAGTTCAACTCAAACTCACTTTCACTATTGGCGGCCGTCAGCTGTTATCCCCTTCCCCTCGTTCCAACGCCTTTACCACTTTAATACTGCGCAACACGTCTTACTCTCTTAAAAATATTAATAATAACATATCTAACAACTATTTTATTTATAGCTTTCCATAATTATAAATTAGAGTAATAAATAAAATTTGTAAATTTAAATTAAAATACAAATATATAAAATGTTTAAATAATAATAATATTAGTATATGCAGCTTAGTTTATCAATTTGCTACAATTGTTTTTCTTTTCTAGAAAAAAAATGATTTTAAATAATATTGAATCCATGCAAATATGTGAGTTGGCAAGCTGTCTGATTACGCATTGCAAGATAATATTTCAGATTGCCTGTGAGTGGTTGCGTTATAACGTTACATAGCATAGCACAATCACAAGGCCGTTGATACATCATGATAGAGTTACTAATATATTCAGTACTAATTCAAAAGAGAAACATATATATTATAATCTAAGCGTATAATTGAAAATTCGTCAGATGAAAATGAAAATGAAAATTCTATAAAAGTTGACATTTTGCCTAGTAACTTCTACAGTTTTTTTTTGTTTACCGCATAGCAAAATAGGCAGTTAGAATTTAATGTGAAGAAGTTCGTTTTTTACTTACGCAGTACTTTATCAGTATATGAAAATATTACAATTTACAATAAATAAAAACATTTCATATATAATCGCTTCCTCCATTGGGGATCGAACCCACAACCATCGTGTTTATAATAAGACGCTGTCACGATACTAGAAATATATAAATACAAATAAAATATTAAAAACTCCACGTAATGTTGACGTGCTCGCGTTGAAGTCTTTTTTATAGAGCTTTATCGTTACACGCTATATTGTAATTATTTTTTATTAAAATGATTAGCGAACTGCACAAAGTGGGTTTGATAGATTACAAAACTGAAGTAACCCATAGAAATTTTTGAATTACACGAACCGGTTACTGTTAAATGAATTGGGCCATGCTTGACTTTATAAAAAAATCTTAAATCCAACAATAAATAACTTAGGAACACGTTGATTGTGTAAAGTTAAGTTATAAGTCAATATAACATATTATATGAACTAGCAACTGAGCATTTGCAACCGCAACAATTATCTTGTCATATACACTTTCGACTACCTTGTGACGGTTTATGCTGTCGTGTCATACAATGGAACATATTGCTTTATAGATTTAAAAAGCGAGGTCACATACATAGTAAAAAAATGCTGAAATTTTGTGTTTATAAATAAGAAAACTGTGTTTGCTAAGTAATGGAGCAAAATAGTATTGCTATAGAAAATAAATATAATCTTTTTAAATGACACTATTTAGCAAGATTAATGGCGTAATGTGACCACGGACTACTGTAAAGTGTTCAAAACATCGGCTTAATTAAAAACAGTTTAATACTAAACATACGCGAGTTTCATTTAAAATGAGTAATATTTGCGTAAATCAAAGATCTTATTATAATAAAATCTATTTTTTTGGCTCTTTATTGGGTAAATTCCATTCATCTTTTGGGTCGGCATATCTCCAATATAACATGCAGAACAAGCTTAGAACAGGTTCGTGTTACAATGAAGAAGAATATCTTGAATTAAATAATATTTAAATATTCTTATTTAATAAATAATACGCCATTTTAATTAAGCAATTTCCGTAAAATCGTAAAGGTCATCAGATTTGTATCATACAATCAACATCTATCAAAAAGAATTGACCTTTAACCAAGATAAGAAACGCACATCCTTTATACTCGTGTACCGTTTTATATATATGGGTATATAAATAAAAATGGTAGTATAGTATATTATAATTTAAAATACTTTGAGCAGCGCTACACATTTCAAGCCCTAAATACTAAAGAAGGTCTGTACTGTGTAAGAAACCCAATATTTCATATTTATCTTATTAAAAAAATTATGTATTTGTACACAAAAACAAAATCATAACTCTGAAGAGAGTGAACTTAATAAGTTACAACTGCGAAACCGAGCATTACAAATGAATGTTATAAGAGCAATTAGTATTAGCGTGCACTTTGAATGCAATTACGTTTTGTAACCGAGCGTTGGGCAGACTGCGTAATGTATTATTTTACTAATCACATAATAATTATTGTACGGAAATAGCTAAATGTTTTTGTTTAAGTGAGAACGACCCTCTGTCGGTACCGGATATACGCGAGGCCTAGAGGCCGCACAGCTAAATCTTTCATATGATTATTTCAATTAATATACAGTTATTTAGTAAAAATAATTACACAACGATCTATCTCTATAATATGATAGAGCAGCGTATTTATTATGCTGTTACATTTACATACAATAGTATGTTTCTTTGTTCACGAATCTAATCCAATCCTAGATGTGTGTAAAATATTTACATGTTTTTCTATAACTATATTAAAATTTAATTATAAACTAAAATCTCTCTCATTAACTGTATACTTGTTAGATAACGACTTTTATCATTTTTTATAATTTACGTTTATATCTTTTGTCATTAGATCAATTGGCTGTATCATTTCTAATTTCTTTAGAATTAGCTAAAATAAAGGAATAAATGTTGCAACTAGTCTATAAATTACTGTATTACATTATTGGTATATGGTCTGTGTCCAGTTTCCCACTCTTACTTATGCGTACTCGCACTAAACCACCTACATACATTCACTTTTGTTTGGCATTGCGAATAATAATATCAATACTACTAGTTAGATATTCAAAAGTAACTTCACTAATCAATTAAAAAATATATATAATCACTAAAGGTTTATATTTAACCTACTTTTCGGAGAGAGAGAGTGTGACTTTAGAAATGACAAATTCACACTTTCGAAAGCAAAACTCTATAAACTTACAGTAGATCACTTTAAGCGTGACATAAGACTTTTATCGTGTAATTTAAATATGTATCAAGTCTCTATATTCCAAATAGAAATCGTAAGCAAATATACACATATGTATGTACATGTGTATACCTGTGTTATAGAATAAATTTGACGCAGCTGATCGCGTAGCCTTCACAGATTTAAATCGAACTTTTTTCTATCGAAATTTGCAAGAAATATTAAGAATATAGTTAAAAATACTCACAATTGTATCGATATTTAAATCCAGATATTAAATCACTTCACTATAACACACTCGCGGGTCGCATTGTGCGTGAGTGCGGTGAGGTCGCCGCGCGATCACTGTTCTCACTGAGCTGCTCGACGCGAGCCACTCACTTCTAAAGCCACTGACTCACTATTGAGGCTTTCTTAATGAGTTTTTCCAACTTTAGTCACTATTTTTTCAATATTAAACAGTAGGTATATAGTAAAAACCTTTGTCATTTAAAGATATCGTCCAATTCAATAATAATATATGGCTTAATTATAATAATAATATTTATTTACCACAGATTTAAATGCCTTTAATGTAGAATATGCCTTAAATATAATGAGATACATTTAATGAATTTTACTATATGATTAATATATTTTTTAATATTACAAAAATAGAAAGTAATGTATGATATAATAATTTTAGACAACATATGGTAGTAAAAATATATATAATATGATAGTTATAGCTTTTAGTGTATACGTATACTGTATGTTACGTTATAAATAAAATAAAATAAATCAGCTTCACGCTGTATGCCGCACACAACAGGGAAGGCAGAGGGAACCTAGTGTTAAGACACTCCGTTCCCCACTTTCTGCCGAATTCTGGAGGCATTACGTGTTGAATAGCAAAACTTAACCTCGGCATCCGAACGAAGAAATGGAAATATAAATGTAAGTAAATATTTCATCTCATCGAGTGGGGATGGAACCCACAACCAGTCGGTTTTACAGTCACACTTCCTGCTGCTGCGCCATGACTGCTGCGCCATACTCAGAACACAATGCCTCCAGAACTCGGCGGAAAGTGGCGAACGGAGTGTCTTAACATTAGGTTAAAAAAAAAATTGTATGGTTATCTATACTGTAATACTAAGTAAATCGCAATTTATGTCTTTAGGTAATTTATTGGTATTTAAAAAAGATCTTTTAAGTTACTATATCTATTTAGGTAGGCAATAAGCACACGCTCAGGGAAAAAGCAATTTCCTCGCGTAAATTCCGCCCCGCGTGAATTTCTGGATAAAAATAACCAACTTGTCGCTCTACAACCCCCTCTTACTTTCAATATTAATTACATAAAAATGAGTTCTGATGGTTATAACAAACAAAAAGACGGACACAATATTTTTATTATTGCTTCTTTCTGTTTTGGTGTCGTGTAAATAAGTAGGTTTATTCACTTAAACACGGTTATTTTGAAATCACAGACAGACCCTTCAATTTTATTTATATGTAGGTAAATAAAGATTGAAAATAATATAACCTCTAAAAATTTTCTTATTTTGATTTGTTCTATACACAACTCAAGGTAAGGTCAACTTACGTTGAATCCTAAATTTTGAAATATCGTTTGTTTTCTATCATTATCGTCATCCAAATAATTAGTCAATTCAATAAATCAGTTGTATAAAAGAAATTGCTACTTGATAAAATAATAAATCTTTTAGCATATAGCAATTTTACAGCACATAGAACAACATATTTTAAATCGATATAACTTTTTTTGTTTATGAAACACTAAATGTTAAGCAAAGCTTGACAGAATCCAATAGTGAAAACTGCATTTAAATCAGTTCAGCCGTCAGTGGTACTTGTATTACTCACTATTATAAAAACGTAGAAACATGTATGGGACATATATGTATAATTTTTACTATTTTATTGTGATAAAGAAAACTAAAGTTATTTTATATATTTTGGAATAACTTAATATATTTGCACGTAGAAATAAGTTAATAATGATGATTCAAGAAATAAAAATGATTGTTACATGAATACAAATTCTACAAAGTGATAGATAATATATATTTTTATAGACAGTAATATACATTAAATAATTATAAACAATATAATAAAAATATCATTAACTTATAATTAATGTAAAATAATTAAATAACTACAATAATTAATTTTTTTATACACAACTTTTTTAATATAAATAAGTAGTAAAGATTACGTGCATATAACATAATTATGATCAATCAGTCAATTAATGAATTGTCAATCGTGGTCAAGAATCATTAAAGACATAATTTTTATTGGTTTAGCCGTAAGTTTTGTAAGTATCTCTAAATCGCACGGTGCTGCGACGCGGTTGCGGCGACACGTTGTCGTCGTCGCTGTCGTACGCGGGTTCGTATCCGCGGTTCACGTATGCCAAATTCGATGTTCTCGCCATATTTAACTGTAAAACAATGGTTTATTTTGAACCAAATGTAATCTTCATAAATTTCCTTTTTCGTAGATATCAATTATAGATGTCGTGGGTAACACAAAATGGCCGGATTTGGATTAATAGTTTAAAGTGAATTATAATAATAACAGAAGTTATAACAATAATAGTGTATTTTTAGTGTTCAAAAAGCTACGTGCCATACGTTTTAGAGGCCCAATGACATGGTGATATTTTCAATTTAAATAATTGAAATGTATAGTTCTGGTGTTACATTAATAATCGATATATATCTCACGGTGGCGGGGTCGTCGTACACGTCGGCGGCCTGCAGCTGCGAGCGCCTGCGCTCGGCGAGCACGGAGTCGCGGCGCGTCACGAGCGCGCGCAGCGTGGCGCGCCGCGCCTCGCTGTCGGCGCCGAGCGACGGCATGCGGCACGCTATGGCTGCGTGTGGACAACAGAACGTTAGCCTCCGTCGTCGTGTGGAGATACAGCGTCTGACTGTTAACGCGGCGGTCGTGAATTCGATTCCTACTCGAGGAAATTAATTGTTTGAATTCTGGGCGAAAACTGTAGAAGTGTGAGTGTTTTAACTAGGTTTCCTCTGCCTGGATGGATCTGGAGTTCAGTGAGAGAATAAAAAATACTTACACGAGTCACCATTTTGCAGGATAGTGAGTCGTCGTTTGAAATTAGCATCCAAATTGACAAAGTTCTGTTTTGCGTCTCTTGTTTTTTCCAAATTGTGTAATGTCTTACGCCTCGACACGTGCGACTCGTCGACGCCGCGCTTTTCTAAATCATCCACGTTTAACTTTTGAAGATCTTTCGCTATTTCCACCGCCCGCCTCTCGAATTGAGCATCTTCTGTCATTTCATTCGCCTGTAAATGTTAAAAAACTATTAAATTTACAACAACGGTCCATCGGACGATATACGTCCAACGATACGAACGTATTAGCTTATGTAATCAAGCAGATTTTATTTCTCCTCAATTAAAACAATTCCTTATAAATATGACACAATAATGTTATAATCCGTAAATCGTATTTTAGCGCCATTATGTTACTACTTACTTGATAGTTAACATACCTTATGGTACCTTCGGGTGTAAACATACCCTGATAATGAAACTATTTTACAACAGTTTTATTTTATTAATTACAAAATACTGAAAAATATGAGTTAAAATATAAACATTGTATAGGTTAATACTATTTTGCATTTTTTACCATATTTCATAGTTATATAATTTGAATGTAAAATGATATGAAAGCTTACTTATACCTATAGTTATTTTCTTACCTTATTAGCGAAATACCAATTGAGTTCGACAGTCGATAGTAAGTGCGTTAGTGTTCCCATTCTATGTAACAACATTCCAAAAAATTGTATTGCGAGAACTGAACCGAAGAATATAATCAAAATGGACCCGATAGGTTCTAGTGTTAAGAATTCCTGCTCGATGGTTATCTATGGAGCAATATAAATGATTGACGACTGTTAATTCTTGATACCCATGTTACAGTATTTGATACAAAATATCTCACTCTACTGTACTCATTTTAGCATGAGATAAAATGTAAACAAAAAAAAAGTTTCTAAAACTTTTACATAACTTTTTGATTTCTATTTATTTTGGTCCCGATTTACTCACGTATATAAGAAAATCAATATAACAAAAATAAAATTACATATATACATACAAGATACGCGCGAAAAACATAACCCAGTCTGGTTTAAAATACTATTTAAACAAAAATACAAAACAGGAATATAGAGAAAGATACTTACAATATTCGTTTCCCTATCGAACATCAAATCAATTTTCTGTCCAAATGGCCATTTGAAATGCAATTCTGCCTGTCTTAGCTGGAGTAAGAAAATGGCGAGAACGAAAAGTGTGTTTAACATGAAAAAAGCGAATACCATAGTGTCGCGCAAATTCTTCAAGTCGTTTGTAATACGATCCTAAAACAAATGTCATACAATACAAATTACGTATTTCATGCACCAATGTCGTATGTACAAAATAAAAATAAGTATTAACTCCACAATTAGAAGCTGTGAGCAGTGTGAGCATGACTGACTGCCGGCGGCAGGCCTGAGCAGGCACCAAGACGCTTGTCCGTCAGGAGAAGCCGTGTAAGCAAACTCGTGTAAAAGAGGATAAATGTATGTGAAAAAGACTATAAAAGCCATGGAATTGTGTCAGTCTCTTCAGGGGCGAGTTACTCTTGCACCTGCCCGCCCGGTGATGCTGTCAAGACCAGTCCAAGTCAACAGCAATAAAGTCCATTCGAAAAAAAAGTCAATCGAGGGCAGTTGCTTGTAGACAATGGCCCATATTGGAAGGAAGTTCGTGTAAAATCTTGTTATTGGCTGGTACATATCACTTATTGCAATTACGTATAATCTCTTTCCAAATAATTTAGAAGCATAAAGATGATATGTGTTTTTATCTTGTTTTTAAAAAAGTTAACCGCTTCTGATTTCAAACAATAATATAATTACAAACTAAATATACATATAATATTATGAATATACCTTTTCTTCTTTATTTTCTTCAATTGGTCTCAAGTATGTGTCAATGAGGTCTTTCCAGAATTCCGTTTCAGCTGTAGTCAAGAAGTCAACTTCTCCTTTCTGCAGGTTAGGATCTTCAATCCAGTAAGGATTGATCAAATCGTCTCTTTCTTCCTAAAAACATATTCAGTTATTAGTGACTCGCTCGCGGATTATACAATAATTATTTTTTAACTACTACTACTAATCTGACTTATTTTCATGTTCCAATAACATTATCATTTTATAAACAATATCCATACATCCAGACAAAAAGATCCAAAAGAAAGGAAAAATTATTTAAATATAAATAGAAAAGAATATATTTTATTTAATTATTGCACAAAAATAAAATAAAAAATTACTTGAAAAAAAAATTAAGTCAAGCAACCTCTTACAGATAACCTTTTATATAAATAAATATTCTTAATAGTATATATTATACGAAAATAAATATTTGTAAATATAAAATTTTATTACTCTTGGTAAGTCACTGGAAGACACTTCGCTATCCTCATATTCTGGTAACATTGACAACGTATCAGTTCTCATTCCTATTGAGGAGCGTCGCCTAGGTATTAATTTTTCTGCCTCCTGCGATGCACCCCTTTTGAGAAAAAGATGGATATTTATTCTATGTTTATTAAAGTATGAGCATTTTCAAAACATTTTTTTGTTAATTTAGCGTGTTGTCCAGCGTTTAGCAGAGTAGGCAGAGAGTAGTTAAATTATGTGTTTTAATTTGTATGTGATGTAAGTTAGTGAAAATATTGTTATTTATAAAGTAAGTATCGTCATTCGCCACTGCTTATTTGGATTAAGTATCCAAATAAAATTCTGTCTTTAATTTAATTGCTAATAATGAATCATCTTGACGTATTTCGGGTTCGATCCTCAAACGAAGGAATTATTATATTTACGCTACCCAACTCTGGTTAGAAAAAATACTTGGCCTAGGATTCGGTTACTCAAAATGCCATTTTCCAAATTGGGGAAAATTTAAAAAGCAGTGTTTAAACACTAGGATATCCAGGGATATACTAGTGTTTAGACACTGCTTTTTAAATTACCTATAGAAGAATGAGTGAACAATAGCAGATTTTCGAGGTATTAGTTGTTATTTTTTCCCGATTTGTTTTGTAATAGTCAGTTAGATTATTGTAAAAAAGTAAAAAAGTAATTTGGGCACATATTTGAGATAGTCAAACGTGGATAATTTATGCTCCTTACAAATGTTTAATATATTTTGCTACTTATAAATGTCTGAAACAAAAAAAATACATACAAACTGTCCAAGCGTTTATCAATTTTGTCCAAGGAGTTAGATATCTGCAGTAAGTGTAAATCTTCCTTATGGTCTTTCGGGTTGGTGCAACAGAGACATTTAAACAAACCGGACACACTAAACTCTAACGAGCCAGAAGTCTCATCAGCAGATTTACCGAACCAATTCAAAATTGTCTTATTATCCATTTGCTTTTTAGCTTCTTCGGCTGCTTTTTTCTCCATTTCAATTTCCTGAAAATTATCAAATATATACTACGGCCGTCTACTAACTTACTGCGGTCGTCGTCATGGAGTCGCGGCAAAACGTATGCCTAAAATAACGGGATGGTTGTTGATTTTGACTCATGGAAATGAATAATTTTATTTTCCTTCGGTTAATAAGTTCCTAAATCCTAATAATTAGCGTCATACCATTTTCACATATTTTTTTTAGTTTTACCTCAGATTCATAGATGTCGTGGCGTTGCACTTTATGAGTGTGACTGTAAATGCGACAGTTGTGGGTTCGATCCCCACGCAGGGAATATATTGTGAATTATTTTCATTTCCTCGCTCTGATGACAAGGCAAAGCGTATCGTTGAGTTCCTCCACTTTCACACACAATTCCTCGAGATTTCAGCGGAAAGTGGGGAACGGAGTGTCTTAACTCTAGATTCCCTCTTCTTGGCTCCACCCAGCTACACGTAGAATAAAGCAAGAAGCTACAGCTGTATAATAGCTAACAACGCAATTCGAGTGTACAGCATTTAAAAAAGTAATAATATGAAATAATTTAAGTACATACAACATTACCTTCAACGTTTTTTTTTGCGCCACTTCTCGAGTACCCCATGTGATATTATTCAAATTACACAACGAATATATAATGAGTAACATGTACATGCTAGGTATAGTTATGTAGTATATAAGCAAATATATTAAACATAAAAATTCTTGTGGATGTAAAGCCGCTGAAACGAAAAATATACCGAAAGTGGCCACAAAGAATATACTAGAAGGTGCCATCCAACCGTCTTCTATGATCTGTAGGACCACGCCCACTATCACCATCAACATCATCATCGCGTATAAACAAGATATTACGTTCGCTAGTTGTAGCTGAAAATATTAGTTCTTTTTAATATTTATTAACTTCACGCCGTGTCCCGCATATAATAAGGTAGGCACAAGGGGTCTTAAGACACTTCGCACTCGAATTTTGTCTAGTCCCTAATGAGGACAATATTTTTATTAAGTGCTTCATACCATTGTTTTCAGTCACACGCTTGTGTCACTGTATCACGACGGCCTTAAATATAAGTTAAGGACTATTTATAAACTAATAATGATTTTAAAATAATTATTAATCTAAATTCTTTATAATATATTAACGATAAATATAAATAAAGTGTTTAAGGCCATCGTGGGGTTGCGGGACATCTGACTGTAAGCGCAAAGGTAATTTCTTTGTTCTGGTAAAATAAAGGACATACTAAAATTTAACCACTGAATATGCACCGTCTCGAATTCAGATGAAAAAAGAAGAGCGGAGTGTCTTGGCACTCTTTGCCTACAAGCTATATGCAGGATAAAGCGTGAAACTAAAACTTATTAATTCTTATTAGTAAGAAGAAAATATGAATTACCTGGAACTCAGATTTACAAGTCATACAAACTACAAAGAATATTAAAAGTGGAGCAAAATTGATAAAAAGTGCGTTTAAATTACTTATGCCAGTGAGAGCATTGATAGCGCCTATCATCATGAGGAAGATCGTTCCGGGACCCAATACTGTACCTAACATTAACATCATCTGAAATGCAATAGAATTTTTGAATAAATATTTCTAAAATACTGCAGGTGAAAAAAAAGTATATCAATATGGTCACATTCATCTTAAGTCTAATTTGCGATTTATTAACCACAAATATCAAAAACGATGTATACTAATAAACGCTTATTCCTCATCTGTATAAGAAATAACTATCACAAACTCTTGTTAACTGAACTATTTGATCAAAGAATGAGAAACAAATTGTTTTGCCCATAATAATTATTAATAATACAAAGTAATTATTACAAAATTTACTTAAAATGTGTTATATGAGAATAATATGTTTATAATATTTATTTAGACGGCCGTAGCGCAGCGGCACTTCGTCTGACTATAACCGCGACTGCTGTGGGTTCGATTGCTGCTTGAGAATATGAATTGTTTTCATTTCTTTGCTCTAGCGACAAGCCAAAGCACGACGTTTAATTCCGCCACTCAACATGCAATGTCTCGAAAATTAGGCAGAAAGTAGAATAGAATATCTTAATAGAAGCTGTTAATACATATATTTACCTGATATATAATATACAATGTGGATATGTTATCATTGACTTGAACGGTTCTTTTTGAATCTGCTAATAAATCGAAAATGTTGGCCATTGTAGAGGGCACCCATCGACGTCGCTGGTTAAAGAATTCATTAAAACTTTCTGGACAGTGAGTGTAGGCGTCCGACGCGGCTGAGTACTCTACACGATAACCTCGTTGTAGGAGTAATGTGCAGAGCCATCTATCTTCACCTATTTTAAATAAGAGATAAATATATGTTAGCGTAAATCTTTTATTGTTATGGAAAAGACAAGGCAAACGAGCGTACGGATCATTTGACGTCAAGTGATCACCACCGCCCACGAACCCGTGTAACAGCAGAAGAGCATTATGATACACGATCTTTTTCAAGGTACCCATGTATGGACCCGCAAATATTGCCGCAGGTAGGTCGTTCCACAGTTGCGTGGCACGTGGAAGGTAGTTCCTATGGAACCATACGTAGTGGAGTATCCAAATGGTGCGGGTGATAGTTTAGTTTGTATCGTACTGAGCGCTTAGAAAATTCAGCGGAACTTGAGCATCGTAATTTGTAACTCTCTTTTCGTCTGCAAGTCACGTCTTTCAGAAACAAAGCTACATACGTCATGACCCGACTTATATTGTACAAAACTTCCGTCCGCCATCATGATCATATCACGATTTTTTGCTTGTGTCACACACTGCATCAGAAAGTTGCAAACAAATTCCCCCATATGGCATCCGGATGCCCCTGGTAAGTACGACCTACACAAAGATTTGGAACTAGGTTCGTTAAAGAAATTCTGCAAAAGCCTAGCCAAACGCTAGTATGATTATAGTGGTTCTAGTGTAGGACGAGTTCGCAGCATCTTCTTAGATCCCGACGTAGCAAATACTCATTATGTAAGCAAGATGAATTCCTCAGTCTCACGACACCCTCCGTATGAAAAAAGCGGCCACGATGCTAATACATTTAGAGTAGAAATATACTATAGCTTAAAATTGGTATTGTAATCACTAATCAGCTTTTTCACATGATAAATTTATTAAATAATCAACCATTTTGATCTTACATGTTTTATAAGTGGCAGAATTGTATATTGTGGTTTATCAATAAGTGTAAAGTTTATGGATAGATATTGTTTTAAGTATTTTGTACTAAATAATAATATAGATTACCTTGATCATATTGTACATAATGTCTCGCTTCAGAAGCTGTCATAGTATATTTCCTCATAACGTTGTCATCCATCAAAGCTTTTCCTCTGAACAGAGAGAAGCATCCGGGACTACAGAGTACGCAGCCGGCCATATGTTCAGTCGCTTTTTGCAGCCAGTGACCAATCGCATACTCGAATATTTGATACCATGCCATAAAACCTGTCACCAAAACATTAAAAGGCAAACCATAAATATTTTCTATCTTCTCGAATATTGTAAACTGTTCACTGATGCAGATATTTCGTGATTTAAAGCGTGACCTAAAGCCGCACTTTATCTTACAAGACCAAAAATTATTCGACTTCGATTAAGTCACATAAAGAGGTTTAAACAACAAAACAAATTTAGAACTAATCTGATTGTGACGATTCATTAGCCTTTTGCCATCCTACTTTTTCCTATATATTAAATAATGTCTAGTTAGTTTTACAGTGTCAGTTGTAGGGTGTATATACATATGTGTGTAATCATATATACATGAAGAACGTATTTAAACAACGCATCCGCCGAGTTTATTTTGTAAATTAGATTTTTAAGAAGAGCGTCTATTCCAGTATCATTTATAAAACCGAGGTATGTATATGTTCATTGTTATTTTTTATAAAATTTTATTTTCTTTGCAAAAGTCTATTTTAGATTATATATATTAAATGATATGTTTAATGTTTGTGAGTCTTATCGTTCATTTCGCACAAATACTGTATCTTATCATACACATAATTGTGAAATTGAATAAATTCCAAAAACTGATAAAAAGTTTGGTCACCGTTCAGAAAATAAATCATAAGAATACGAGTATTTTGAATATTTTTAATTACACAGTATTGACAAGTTAACGATATTAATACTAATATCGTTCAAAAAAAGTATTATTAATAACTAGCGGTTTTGCCCGCTTGAGTTACACAATTATTTATTTTCTCATCTCAATTACTTACGTAATTCAATAACATTATCATTTTAAAGACAATATACCTTTAAAACTAAAATTTCACCCAATTCAATATAAGAATTATTTTGTAGCAATATAGTCGAAAAAAATACTTTGTATTGACATAACTTTTTATTTATCCACTGCTTTAAATAAAACAAAAATAAATATTAAGGGATGTTTACCCCGGGAAGCCACAATGGTGAAAACTGCATTGAAATCGGTTAAGCCATTTTTTTGATTGGCATGCACAAGCGCACAGATTAACAGACAAACCGCGAAACAGGCAAAAAAAATACATGGATAAAATTATAATAATATATAGTTTATTCCATATATCTTCCATATGCAGACAGCAACGAGATACAATTTTTCATATGTATAGATTATTAAAAATTATCTATTACTCAAAGTGGAAGTCGAACCTACAATCAACCAATTTTCCACTTTGTCGCAACTAACTGGTGATAGATTGAAGAATGACAAAATAAAATATGTTTTTAGAGGATTACCAAAAGACTTTAATTATTGAGATTTCATTACTAGGATTTACAAATTTAGTAATAATCTGCTACCTGGCTTAGTTATTTAAATGTAAAAATATATTTTTACAAATGCCATTTTACACTATTCTAAAGTTATGAGACAAACCTGAGCCAACAGGATGAATTCTTCCACACGCTGCTCCCAAATTCTTGTCTTTCTTCATGAGATCAATAAGCAATGTAACTGCGCTCGGTTTAAAATCTATATCTCCGTCTAAAGCCATTAGATATGTATTTTCTGCCATTACTTCTTTACGGTCGACGGATATAGGTAAATCCATTAAGCGATGCCCCAAAAAGTAGTACATGTACATTACCTAACAGGAAGAAATATATTATCAGGAAGAGAGGAGGAAAACGTAAAATATTGAAATTTTGTTCACAATTTAAAGTTTTTTTGACTCCATATTCCTTTTAGGATACAGGACACAAATGCGAACTACAAAATCATATATATACATAGCCTTCATATCCGTTAGATTTAAGATAGACCAACAGTAATAATCCACAAGTTGTTGTTGTTGTTGAGGACCAGAAATTTTTTGATTATTAAAAAAGGCCAAACCTACTATGATCTATTTAGTCATCGATGAGCTATGATATCTAAATATCATAGCTCAAATTATTGGGTTAAATCGGTTATCATATTAAGGTGAAGGTGAAGTATTTGTTACAACCGATTACTTATCGTTTAACACTTGTATTGTTAGATTTACAAGCAATCACATGTTTGCCGGTCAAATATAAAAAAAATCTGGCAGTACAAAGTATGCGACTTTAATTGATTTTGATTACCATTCACTTTTTCGTCTTTGTGGCATTTTTAGAGGTCCCAACATCAAAAGCAAAAAACGGATTATACGATCACTTTATGGCCCATCTGTCAAGACCAATTTTTCTAGAGACCGTGTGAAGGTATCAAACTGTAAATAATATCAAATATTCAGGCCTTTGGTATCTTAGAGCACAAATAAAAACAAATTTCTAAGTTAACGCAATCAAAAGATATTAGAATGTAAGATTCTTTTGTGTTACATTTTGTATAAATTTCTCCGCATAATCAAAACTTATGTACGTGCGCCTATAGTTATGAAGTTTGACACAAAGAAGAGATTTGGAAGAAATCCAAATATAGAAAATATATACTATTTCATTGAACTTATAATTTTAGTTCATTTCGTACAAAATAATTGCATTTGGTTGTAACCAAACAAACTTATGTTTGTCAACTTTTGTAACTTGTATTTCTCGTTGACCTGACATCGGCACGGAACCATCAGCGGGCAAATCTGATTTGCACTTGGCCAGTTTTCTATGTATATTTTTTATGTTAAGACTTTCGTTTCCGTTTCCTTAGTAGCAAAGTTATGTACAAATGAAGCAATGAATTAAATATTAAGTCGCGTGACTATTGACAACTTCCAACGCCAGAATTTCCTTAATAAATATACAAATATTAAACCAAATCTAAATATTAATAAAAAAAACTTACTATTAGGTAAAAGTAGAAGTAAAATATGTATATTCACCGTATTCTCCTGAATAATCAGTTATCAAAGCAATTAATGTTCTCGGCACTAAGTTGCATACTTTTAAATATTAGAGTGAAAAGTAGTAAAATTAGGACACAAAGAATATTGAGCGTCCGTACCAATTTCAGGATTGAAGGTCAAACGGTAAACGGGAAGTACACCTTGTAATAGTAAAAAAACCTAAGCTTTTACTCAATTTTCATAATTTATGTTCAACATTTTCATAATCGCGGTACATCCGCGTAAAACTATCATATATAGTTGATTACGCGTCAAATAACAAAACGACTTCTTACAAAATGCAGCAAAATCGATGCATAAATGCTCGTATCTTTTCACTGTGTTAACTTAGAAGCTCGGCATTTTCTGTTCTTAAAGGAACCATATGGACAAATTAATTATAAGGAACCATATGGACAACTTGGTACCTCCACGCAATCTATATCTAGATAAATGATCTTGACAGATGGACAGATGGACAACAAAGTGATCCTATAAGGTTGCATTTTTATATTTTGAAGTACGGAACCCTAAAAAGAACCTTACTTAGCATGATCTTAAATAATCGTAACTTACTTGTGACCATCTCTTTCTATGTCTAATTTTAGATTTATCCTTCAAATGGCATATCATCTTGTTCTTGCCAGGCAAAATCCATACTAATTTTCCTCCATAGGGTGTTGGATATTTCTTGGGAGGCCTTAGCCTTACGTTAGTAAGATGAACTTCTGAAGCAGCTTCGTCAATAGTGTCGACAAGGCACTTAACGAACCGATTGACTTGTGAGTCTTCTGCACTGTGGTCTGATATCTCGAAAGCATCGTCCATAAATATATGCGCTGAAAATTTATATAAAATTCAACTATATTAGTTTTCCTGATTGTCATGATTGCATATTTTATAAATATTGCATGTTTCAATAAGTCTAATAATATAGCATAAAATAAATGATGAAGGATATTGATCTAATAAATTGATATATAAAAGATAATCTACCGTAAAACTGAATTTACAATTACATATAAATAGGTAATCACAATGATATAAAAATAGCATCAGCAAAATATAAAATAATAAGAAATAATAAATAAAAACATATAATTTTTTGAAGAGACCTTCGCTAAATAAATAATTGATATAATAATTCTCATTTATCACTTAATAAGTGAGCAAACTTAGTAAGTGATAAATGATATTTATCATTACAATTTGTATGTAAATCCCAAAAGCCATAAACTAAGAACTGAACTGAAGTTCAGTTTAAGATTAGACGGTATCTACCTTCAAGTTCATAATAGTCAGGATCTATAATGCCCAGATATTTCTGAGCAACTCTTCTAGCGCTTTGGTCTTCATCCATTCTAAAGATAGATTTCAAGAATTCTATCATTTCCTCTCTTGTCTCATGCCACATTGTTGCACATACATAGATTCTGTAAGTCAAATTGCAATATACATACAACTTACGCCTAAAAGGCGAAATACTGGTAAGTGAAACTTACGACTATACCTGTTTTATTTTAGATAACACTTTTGATTTTACACATTAAGATTCAAACTACTGAAGTAATTTAAAGGCAATAACTTACCGAGTAATTGAGTCTGAAGGTCTTACATCTTTTATAATATGATCAGAACTAGCATTTGATATTTCATCAGAGTTTCTATAATCTTTTAGTTCCTAGAAAAACAATACATTACATGATGTATTCACAATTATTTCAGAACAATATAATATTGACATAAAAAGCTTACATCAAATTGTTTTTCAATCTCTTCGTCTTTAGTTCTATTCATCAATAAAAATTGGTCAACAAATGCGCCATTGTACCAAGGCTTTACGAAAAGTTTGTCTGTCGCAGCCAATCTCTCGCATCTCGGAAACCATGCGTGTAAAGTAATCCAAAACTGGGACACCAGCCATAATATCCATATCCAAGCCATTTCTCGTCCTACATAATCCTTTAAGAAATATACTGAAAGTAGCAATCGAATGTAAACTTTTTGTTATTAGGTGTAATATAAGGTATTAGAACAATTTATACTTGTACGTTTAATGGTAAAAAATTATTTGAGCCAATATAATTTGATAATTTACTAGCTTTTTAAACATTTTTAAAGTGTTAATCCACACTTAGGAAATATAAATACTTATT
>DWAN01001181.1:0-18774 GCA_018230445.1 Heliconius hewitsoni
ACTACGTTCCCTCTGCCTACCCTGCAGTGTGCGGGATACAGCGTGAAGCTGATATTTCCTAAACAATAGAGCACAAAGGTAAGTTAATTTTTTGTCACGTTTACATACATTCCACAAAACAAGCATCCAAAGCATCCAACATATAGTTAAAAATATTCAAACCAAACAACAAACAAAATATATATTCCATATAATCCTATCCCAAGCGCCATTGAAAACTGAAATTTCGTGCGATCCTTGCACTGAATGAAAATGCAATTTTCAAAATACTGTTACAATGGTCCGGGGCCCCATTGTTGATATAAAGCCTTCGCGTCCGTCACACCAATACAAAGTTTAATTATGTTACGTAGAAAATCCTATCGGTAAGCAGATTTAGTGTATAGTATGGTATTCGGCGGTATTGTCGCTGCTTATAATATACGAGCAGAGGTGTTCAATGTGTGTTAATATAATGGAATTTAATGTTAATTCAATGTTTGACGTGGTTGCGTGGTTTGGGTGTGTGAATGTGGCTGTAGTGTAAAATCTATTCTTGTAATATACTAGCGACCCACTTGCGGCTTCGCCCGCTTCAACTTATTGTTTTATTATAGTTTATTTGACGAATCTTTACATAAATTGGAGTATATGTGTTATATATTACTGTAAACATTCATTTAAATCCTTACTTAACCTTACAATATACTTAAAGTCATTCACATCTATAATATTATTAGGAAGGATTTATATGTTCTTACAACTTTACTAGGCTAGGCATGAAGAGACTCAAGTGCGTGTTGTGTAGCAGAACTCAATCCCACGTTTTTTTCTTATTACGAAGCGAAGAGCAAGCGAAGAAATGAAAACAATTCGTTTGCCCAATAAAGACATGATCCAGCAACCACCGCATGCTAAACGCAGTTAAACGCTGAGGCTCTGCGTCACAATGGCTTCAATTTTCATCTTTTAATTCCAAACACACTCTATTTCTATTATAAGAACCTACAATAAATCTAAAACTATTCAAGTCCACTACATAACACCTAAGATACCGTTTCGAATTCAAACACAAATGCTTTGAAACGCTGGATCATAAATAATCCTATCATCCGCATTAAATAGGCACCGAACAGATGTATGACTATTTGTGCACTAGGACCATGTCCATCGGGGGATCTACGCTATACTTAGATGGTTTCGTCTTTTTGTACTAGTATTTTAGTGGAGACATTTTGGCTTACACGGTTCGAGTAGGTCTTATGTGGATTTTGTTTGTTGTATTTTTTTTGAAATTATTTAAAAAATATTATCTGAATAGGCTGTTTTTTTGATTAATCTAAATCCTCGATCGTGGAGTATTGGGATAATGTTGATTGTGTGGTGTGGTGTGAAAACTTTTTAGTAGTATTTTTTCACATATATTAAAAATAGTCTACCAACAATGCCTCCAAGCCTCAATAAGATGTAGCGGACGCGTAACGTGTGTTTCCCACGCCCTTGTTTTTTATGTACCACAAACAATTGATTCCACACAATTACAAAAAGAAGTAGAAATCTTTCAATGAAAAGCTCAAGCTCACATTATTATGTCTTTTTCCAATTCTGTTTATATTTTAAAGTGCTATTCGTATTTTATTAAATATATATTTTAGCCACGAGACATACGAGATGAGTCCCAAATGTCCCGCTTACAGTCACACCCTTGTGCTCCAGCGCCATGACTGGCCTCTTAAAATAAGTTGATCTGTTTTTGAATATTGTATATCATCACTTCTATACAATCAATACCTCGACATATAGAAAGTTTAATAATAAACCTACAAATAACAGGTTTCACAATAAAACTAATACTACGATAAATAATAGTTATATTGTAATTCACAATAAAAACAATATTTAGGTCATTTATATTGCGATGGGTCAAGGCTGTAAATCGATAGTCAGCTATCATTGAGCGTCTAAATAAGTTAACCTGAAACTCATTCTGTTCTGACATGACAAAGGCGTCCGAGCACTCCGAGCGAATGAAGAATGTACGGAATTTTTGGATGTAAAATTCTTTTTTTTTCCCACGTGTACTCTTATTTTTTTTCTTCATCCCCTGTAGTATAGATAGATGAGTATGTTTTGTTCTATTTGTTTAATTTGGTGATGTTGATTGTAAGGTGTTGTAAAGAGGCATGTTTTAAGAATAATATATTGATTCTTTGTGCAGTGGCATTGAGTCTGATTGTAAATATGATGGTTGTTAGTTCGATGTCTATCTACACAGTATTTTTTATTTGTGGGAGTTATTATATTTAAATTATTTACCCGTTTTAGCGGATAAAGAGAGGCGTTGAGTTCCACCATTCAACAAAATTGAAAAGTGAGAATGGAGTGGACTTTTAACATTAAGTTCCTCCCTCCCATGCTATAAATTCTATTACCATGCATCGTGTCTTCAGCATTCAAAACGATACCTATAGATAATTTAAGAGTTCTCTCTTTAAGACATTTCTTACCTACACAAATTCGAAGTAATTTTATGAACGTTCTACAAATTATCATGTGTTAGATCTAGATTGGTCGAGATTTTTAGTCAACACAGAACATTTTTAAGGGCATGAAAACAAAAACGCTTACTAAATATATTACCAAATCAAAATGAATTCCAGTCAATTCCGTAGTGTAACATTATTAAACGGGAATTTTATCACAAATTTGCCACGGCGAATGCGAAGCGAGATGTTCCCATGAATTTTACATGACGTCGTGACATCTCTAAATATACATTTTACCTGAGTTGCAAAATCTATATAGATATATAAAATTGTTTTATATATTTGTTCGTAGTTTTAATATCTATTGGGTCGTGTTTATATATGTATAAATACTTGTTGAAATATTTGAACAGTTCTTGGTTGAGTAGACATTTGAATAGTCCTTAGTTGACTTTCTCTCGGAGGTTATGTATGAAAACGTCGATGACAGTGGACGAAGTGAAATAGATATGCAGAGACTCTAGCGGTTCGCGCTCTCTGGCTACCTTAGTTAATCGCCACTATACTAATTTAGAGCTATTAAATATACTCTAAATTCATCAATATTGGTTTGATAAAGGTACATAAATTATGTATGTGTTACTTTTTTCCTCCAGGTCGGAAAAGAGTTCAAGAAGTCAATTTTCAGAAATTTTGTCTGCTAGAGAAAGCAAAATGAAAAAAAAGTGAACGCTTATTTATCCGCTTAAAATTAACCCTTCCGCTAAGTTATTCGGACTCAACATTCTCATCGTGCGTTCGCAAAGAAATAACAAAATTTAATATTTCTTAAAAACAAAAATCGACGAGAATGCAAATTATTTGTTCATAAAGTGACTTATTCTTTGACGGATGAATATCCTAGTCAGATTTGCACGTGTCAGCCGAATCGGAGCCTAGCAAATAAAATGAATGGTGCCGGCGGCAACGGTAGAAAATTGGAATGGTTATTTTGGCTGTTTTTTAATGTTTGGCGCGGCTCGGCGTGTTCGTTCTGAACGCGATAGGATTCAACGCCGCCGGCTACCGGCTTACCTGCGTCCGTTTGACACAAATCAGTAAATAGGAATAAGCAATTGGTCATTTTGAATTTATCTCATTTTGAGGGTAGTTTGATTTTTTTTGTAGGGGGATGCCAGTGTACTTGCTTTGTGGAGTCTCCGGATGTATGAATATTGGCTTAGGCGAAAACCTGTCAGTACTTGATGACTGTATGGTAAACAATACAAATAACAGAACGTAGCGATTGTCCCTTATAAACATTTCTTCTTTTACTAAGAGACTTGACATATGTAGATAGAATGGATATATTGATAGAGGGGTATATATTTCAAATATGAAAAGAAGAGATCCTTTCTAGTGTTTTTCTCTCACTCTCTTTTTGCCATAGTTAGAGATATTGCGTGTTTATTGGCGTAACTCAACGCCGCGTTTTGTGTTTCCAGCGTAGTGAAATGAAAATAATTCATTCCCAATAGGGAAGAACGTAACGAATACTACTGAGCTTACTGTACTGTACACCAAGATAAAAATATTTACTGCACATACTCTATACATCTACAAAATATATTCGTAAAGTAAAATAGGATTCGTTCTAACCTAATGCTTCGAAGATATTCAAGTGATTGGGGACTATGGGTTGCAGATTGAATTTGCTTGCCCCAGAGAATAAGAAATGTGGTCAAGGATTTAGATCCGCTGATATTGAATACGATTTTAATTCCAATATCTTGGATATATAATATTAAAAGCCGTCGTGGCGTAGTGGCGTAGGGTCTGGTTGTGAGTTCTACTCCCACTCGGGGAAATATTTTTTTTATTCTTTGAAAGACTTTCTCATAAAACTTAACACAATGTTTCCAAACCTATCCTAATAGTTACTGGATACAACGTGAATATTATGTTATTAAAACTTAGAAGTATAACTAGCAGAAATTTAAGAAAAAAACGTAATCTATACTTCTATACTATTATATAAAAAAGAGAGATTTGTATGGGTGCATGTAGTGAATTGTAGTGAATAAACACAAAAAATACTGAACCGATTTTTAAAATTCTATCACCATTAAATAGCTACATTATCACTGAATATTATAGATTATATTTATTACTCGAAAAGATTAGGGATCCCTAAAATTTCAATAATCTATAATAATTATATATAACAATACCCAAGAGGTAAAAACGCTGACATAAAATATATTTCGTGGCATGCGCTTCAAACTGTTGAAGATAGAACAAAAAAAATAGAGGATTTCCCCAAGGCAACGCTCACCAGTGAGGCCCCGCTGGTGTGTTAAGTAGCGACAAATGCGGCGTTGGGGACCGTCACCCAACACGCCACAAATAGCTACGTGAATGACAGAGGAGAAATAGAACAGAAAATGGATGAATTATTAGATGCGAAAGAAACGCAAATTCTGTGGACATGCGATTTCTTCGTAAGACATACCTGACCAAATCCACAATGTAAAAACACAAGGGACGGCAGATTTTTATTGGCATTTTATATAGAATGAAATTGAACTTTACAGTACAGTCGTTAGATCTAGCGTACGACAGTAAACCCGACAGGTTGTTGGATCGATTCTCACTCGAGGAAATTAATTAAAATTTTTAATATTTTCATTGTGAAGTGTAAAGTGTCTTAAGTTATACTTTTTTATTTCTAAAACTATCAACAATTCTTTTAGAAGTCATGTTAGTGTAAGACAAGGTACTAAAACTTATTATTAATAGTCTTTACAAGTACCTACACTACAGTCTTATAAATATAAAAACACGGATGCTTTCTTGAATTCGCAGGCGAATCCAAAAACAAAGCTGGTTTATATGTAAACAAAGCTGTGGTCACGTGGGTGTTACCTACCACGATGTCAAAGAGACTTCCTACTACGCCTTTAAACAGGAATATTGGAAATACCTTTGCCGATGATATCTACAGGTCACTCGCTAACGGCCTTACTATAGTTACATATTGGAGGCAAAAATGCTTTGTCTTTAACAAGTAAAAGGTAAAATAAGTATTTCAACATTAAGGGCCTTTGTCTTCTTAGCAAAGTATAGAAACAAAAATTTTATACCCTGACTGGGAATCGAAGCCACAACCATCCCGTTGAGGCATACGCTGCTCTGCTATACCACGACGGTAATTTTTACTTTCCTTACCTTTTAAATTAAATATATTACAAAATAATATTACAACAAGAACCAAACGGCAGCGAAAATTCAACTTATATATAGTCCTTCATATACTTTAGCATAGCGTAGCTTCATATGAGAATGCATTAACAAATTGAATGTGTTTCACATCTTCACTGTCCCCGTCCCGAGAGGTCTGAGTGGTAAGACTTATGAAACGTACCTGTTATTTTGCTGAATTTGGTAATAAAGGCGAACTCTGGAGAGAATACAATGGTTCTATCTAAATACTCGTTATATAGAGTTGGTTCTTTGATATAATATAGCCGGTGTGGTGCAGTGGGTGCAGTATTTCTACACATTCAACGATTGCAGGTTCTTATTCGTACTTGGGCAATAAATTATTATTTTTATTTTTATTGTGTAGGACACGTGACAAAGACGTTGAGTCCTCTTTGAGTTGAGACCTCTTAAAATGTCATGTCACCATGTTTAGGCGGTAAGTGTTGAATAGAGTGTCTTCAGTTTTCAATGTCAAAGTTCTGTAAAGTACTGTAAAAAAAGATCCTCTCATTAGAGAATAACTACTGCTGCTCACTCTGCTACAACAACCAGTCCAACTATTAAGTATTTCTTTTCTTATTCCTTCACTCTGTATCTCGTATACAAATATAGAAGGAAAAGCTGTGGGAACCAAGTGCTAAGACACTCCATTCTCTACTTTCCGCTCTAATATTTCCTAATCTTCCCTTTTTCTTAAGATTGCGTGTTGAGTGGCGGAGTTCAACGCCGCAGTTTGTCTTGTTACCAGAGCAAAGAAATCTTAATAATAAACCATTCGCTCAAAGCCACAACAAAAGCGATTTAAGTCTTTTACTGTGCCGAGGTGATTTCACATACTCACGTAAAAGAAATACGTTTAGTTCATTTTTTATTAGAAATGTTAGTCGAAATTGAGTAAACCTTGAGAGTAGATTGATCTCACCGTACGTGCTCGTGCATTTTGGTAATCGTGAACATGAAGTGGAATTCTAGGTTGAATGTTAGACATATATTATCTTGTTTGATCTTGTTTGAGGTATTGAGCTAGTACATTAGGTTAGAATTGCTACACGTTCTTCTTTATTATAGTCTTAATTTATAATTATTTTGTTTTCACAGGCTTCACAGTGAATCCCATACGTAACAGGGCAAGCAACTGGAAACCTGGTGTGTAGACACTTTGTTCTCATTAAGACATTTCCGTTCTCTACGGATTACGGCACTATATGTTATGGTATTCGGGGAAAAAGTATTTAAGTAATATTCATTTGCTCGCTTTGGTCGACTAAATGCAACGTTGAGTATCTCTATCTAGTTAACACCGAAATAAACTTGGAAATTTAAACATTAGGTTCCCTTTGCGTTCCCCTATTATTTTCAGAAAGTAGTACTCATATAAGTTTTAATGACTGTTTAGCAAAACTATTCTTAATCAACTAACTTAATTTTGATAAGTTAAATGATAATTAAAAAGAATAATTCTTATTTTATTGCAAAGCAAATCACAAAAATCGAAACAATACCCGATTATATCGTCAATAGAATTTGTAGAGTTCTTACATTACGCTCGAATCATCCTTAGGGGCTGTTTTCCCCCATTTGGCATCCACAACGTCACTTTATGGCACTAAACTGTGTATATTTTTATTATTCACGATAATACGCGTTACATTAGCGTGTTCCTTTTTTTCTGTTTTTCTTTTGTTTTCTGTATTTCCTAATACTATTATTTTGTTATCAATATACGATTTGATGTTAAATATTAATAATATAATGTGATGGGTAATAAAGCCTATTTTGTTTTTGTTTGTTTGAATTATAAATAAGTTTATTTGATTATTTGTTTTACTTTGGGGCCAGTCGTAGCTCAGGGGCACAATCGTGTGACTATAAATGAAACAGGTTAGAGGTTTGATTCCCTCACGAGAAAACAAAATATTTAATATTTTATTTTTTTAATTTTTGACTGTCGAGTCAAAGCGAGTTGTAAATGGATTTCGCGAATAATTTTTTTTAAGCTTTTAGATTATTTCCGTGCTCTATCCCCCATTTAGCAGCGTAGGCAGCGGGAACTAAGTATAAAGACACTCCGTTATCCACGCACCGCCCATATCTTGAGACATTGCTCTTTGAGTTGCCAAGCTTAATGCCGTATTTTGTCTTGTCACAAGATCGAGGAGGTTATTTTCTGCCACCGAGTGGGAATCAAATCAAAACCATTGCGCTTACAGGTGCTGTTCTACTGTACCATAACGACTTCCATCACGTTATATATATACTCATATATTATATATATGAAATGAAACTGCTTTTTACAAACATTTGCTTAATAAATAAAGCAGTCTTTTAAAACTGACGCTCGAAACGCTGTACGCTAGTCTATAGTCATGTCAAAGAACTTATTGTGTGGACGAATACGGACGAGAGAATGTAAAAAAGTGCATAGGAGTATCGTAACTCCACCAGGAACCATGGCTCAGTGTAAAAAAGAAACGTTGAAGTCCTAAAAATATAATAGTAGCATTTTAATATTTCTTTTGTTAAATTATTTTAAATTTAATAGATTCATGCTGTATCCCGCATATTATAGCAGGATAGTTTCCCGTCCGCTTTGTATGTTATCTTAGAGATTATATAAAATATTTCATATGTTCTTGTAGGAATCGAAACTACAACCATCGTGTTTACAGTCATACGTTGAGCTGTTACATCGCGATGCAGTTATAAATATTAGTTTTTAGCTTCACACTGTTATGTGCGGGATCAGTATCACTCACATAATAGGGTAGCCAGAGAGAACCTAGGAAACTAGTATTAAAAAATTCCGTTCTTTATTTTCCCTATGTCATGATTGGAATCAAATCATCATATTTTTTATCATGTTCTCATAATATCTTCCTTCTCTAGCTATGATATACAATACATACATACATCTACTTCGCATCTAACATTACACGCTAATTAATTGGTAATCCGTATACAAAGCAAATCAATTAAGGTTCTATAATTACGTAGGGCTAAAGGATGAGCTGTTTCCCAAATATCTATGGAACTTTATGAGCTATACTAAGTTGTCAATCGCGATTTTGTCACATATATTTATTAGTTAAAATTATTTATTTTATATTTTTGCTTCCAAAGGCTTAAAAAGAATGTAAGATAACAGATGGTTTTGTCTCCAGAAATTGCCGGAAAGTAGGGAACGAAAGTACCTTAATGGGAAAGGAGTATCGTAAAAGTGGGTTCCCAGGTTTTCTCTATCTATCCTGCTATGCGTTATTGGAAAACCCATTCTGTTTATAATGTTTAGTACTTACATATATCTATTTTTCTATAAGATATAGATAGATATGTGGATAATATGTATTACACAATTTCCACTGCTCAATTGAAATCAGATTATAATCGATATATGAGGGGAGGTAATTGATTGGCAATTAGCTACTATTGTTACCAATAAGATAATGTTGCTACTACACATACTAGTATATAGTATTAAGGTATTAAATTAAATGTTAAGGCTGTTATGGTGTAGTTGTAAGTTTTATATATTTACAATTTTATTTTCATTTTAATGTTGTATTCTTAATATTTGAGGGTAGTCAAGTATCTAGTGTCAAGAATCTCCGTTATCCGTTTATCGCCCCGTTTGGACAAATTACTTAACGATAAATTCCTCATCAGAGCGAGAGAGGGAACGTGGGACCGTAATTTTAAGACACTTTGTTCTCAATATAACACTTCCTTTCTCTACTTTTCACCAAAATCTGAAAGCATTGCCTGTTGCAGAACTCAACGCCGCTCTTTATCTCGTTACCAGAGCGCTAAAAAAATATTAAACATTTCATTTTTTATAGGGGAATTGAAGTCACAACCAGTCGCGTTCACAGTCGCACACTTTAGCTCGTGCGCCACGACCGACCCCATATATAATTTAGATAATGACATATTATCAAAACTTATAAAACATTTATAATAAAAAGTATACAATATTTAACACAAGGATAAGTTTACAGTAAAAGCTTGAAATTGCAAGAGATAATACACGTTGCTCATACAGACATAATATATCTTGCTTTGTCCTGCTATATGTGGAGACGGGGGGACGACAGCGGCATACTGATGTGCTAGTTTTAAAATTTATTACTGAGCCTCGGGTGAGGATCTGTCGATGTCTTTGTCGATATTAGTTTTAGTGTATTTCATACGGATTTATTATCTTGAACTATTATATATATTAATTAACTATTTAAGCCAGTCGTGGAGCAGGGGAACAAAGTGTGACTGTAAAACCGACTGGTTGTGGGTTCGATCTCCATTCGAGGAGTTGAAATATTTGCTTAAATTTAAATTTCCATTTCTTCGCTCTGATGTCGGACCAAAGCGTGGCGTTGAGTTCTGCCACTCAACACGCAATGCCTCCAGAATTCGGCAGAAAGTTGGGAACGGAGTGTCCTACCCTGCTGTGTGCGGGATACAGCGTGAAGCTGATTATCAACTATTATATACTAATAAGTGCCCGCGACTTCACTTTCGTAAACCATTTATAATTATTAAACATAATATAGGTCATATAAGTTTTAACTTAATAAAATGTAAGTTACTGAAACAAATATTATGAAATAATTGTAGTGTTTTAGCACTTAGTCTTAACTTTAAGTTCGCTTTGCTTATGAAATCATAAAAATGTAACGTTTTATTTACTGGATATTTTACTATTTCAATAGTTTCAAATATAATATACGACATCGTAAATTAAATGTAAATAATGAAAGCAGGGATTTATCACTATGAAAAATAGAATAAAAATATAAATAATAACAGCTTTCTTTCAAATTTATCATATAAACCGAATTTATAGTAAGTAAAAATGCTATCAAACTAAGTTATCGACAGTGGGCTACGACTCTATCGCATTGCCAGCGGTGAATGAGGAATAATGAGTTTTCTTTTGCAACGCCACCTGACTTCTGGTCTTTGCGACGCCTCGACTCACTAAATAAGATTAAAAAATATATATATTTTTTACTGCTACCCTGTGCTTTTTATCCCGTTCTCCTCATCTACTTCCTTTTGAAGTCTACGATGTTTGTCAATCTTCAAGTGTTTAACCCATTGCAAGTTTCTTTTATCAAGATTAAGACCGTTTCATTTTTGTTTACTCCAAGAAATCGCTGGAAAAAGTAAATAGATTCACAAGGATACCATCAAAGTATTCAGAATTGCCTTATAATTCATTTTTATAAAGCTTAAGGCTTTTCATTTCGTGTAATATTGTGTTGATAAATAAATGTTTTACATGAAGTAAGGCCACAAAGACGTTTGTGGATGTTGTTTTTTTAGCTTTTTCTTTCATCCCTCATCTGATGTTGATGTTTGGTTGGAATTTTTTTTGCTAATTTAGGGTAAATGTAGTATGCTAAAATGTTCAATATTTTGTATATAGATTCTTATTTGAACATATAAAGACATTTCTTTTAAAAACTTCTGTATTTTTTATGTACTTTTTGTATATTAAATATTATATAAAAATAGCTATTCTTACATTTTTTTTAATTATAGTAGGTAATAAAATAATAAATTAAATCACAATACACACATAAATAAACACTATAATAATATAACCACAACCAAGAATTAATAAAATTACAATCATGATTAGTAATAAGTTAAACTACCCCATAATTTTAGTAAAGTTAAATTTTTTTTAACTTCAGGCTGTATCCCACAAATAGCCGGGTAGGAAACCTTTAAATTGAAGGGAGGAACTCAACGCCTCTATACTAGACCGGAGAAACCAAATATTAAATATTCCTCCGAATTAAAATCGACCTCAGAACCTTCACACATTTTTTTCATAATATTATTTTTTTCATAATATTATTTTTTTCATAATATTGTACTACATTTTTTTCATATTATTATTCGATCCCACAATAAAGGCTTACATTAGGCCCCTGTAAACCTATTTATAATACCTCGGTTCTAATATTTTAACTAAATCGTAGCAATCACAGTTCATTCTGATTTATCGATGCAAGGATTAAAGTCGTAATGGCGTTCATTCAGTTCTGTAATACCGACCATTCATAGGCCGTCTAATGAATTATAGTTGTTTGGTGAAGAACTGTCGTCAAAGTGGATTTGGTTATTAAAGGTTTAGCAATTTTTGGGAAATTATTATACATTCTGGCCAGTCCTGGTGAACAAGGTAAATGCGACTGGTTGTGCATGGAAATGTAATATTTATTTTTAAAAAAATAATCAAGTTAAGGCAAAGCGCGGCGTTTAGTTCCTCCACTCAACCAGCAATGTCTGCAGAATTGAGAAAATATAGTGGGGAACGGAGTGTCTTTATAGTATGTTCTATCCTGTTATAAGCGGGATACAGCATGAAACCGATATATATATATGAAGCCGAGATATATATATATATATATATATATATATATATATATATATATATATATATATAAAATCTATAACAAGCCAACATTGTGAAACTTTAAAAATAATATCATTATATCGTTTTCCTTTCACAATCCGTCGCGGCACCGACCATTTATAAACTATTTGTATGCAGCCAGCGCTCACCTCACTTTTCTTACTTCTAGATGCCTTCCACAATTCCTGTAGTGGTATTGAAATTAATGATTATGTTTTTTCTTTACAATGTCTTTGTAGTGGTATTGGGTTATATCTTCTTATATATATGCATTATTTTGTAACTTCACACGTTGATTTGTGGGGTTAAGTCCCGCCATTCAACCCGCAATGGTTGTTACGGAGTGTCGTTACACTAGATACATTCCCTATATCTACACAGCTACATGCAGATTTTAATTTTAATTATTCCTCTGAGCGCATTATAAATTAAATCTTCATTATTATTAATTTTAAAAACATTATTTTTCAATAAATTTTTCCTACTCTATTTTTTTTATCTTAATCTATTTTACAAAAACAAAGTCCTTGCCACTCTAAAGCTATTAAAATTGAACGTTCATCACAAATTTAAATTAAAATTTAATTTCAGCAAATGAAACGCTAAAGATGATTTAGAAAGGTATTTTATTACACCTCACACTCATTTCGTCGTTTCACAGTTAAATTTTCTTAAGATTTAAAGAACTGATCACGTTCTTTGTTATTTTTTCCCATTTTTCGCTTATTTTTTGAGACATTGCGTGTTGAGTGGCGCAACTCGACGCTGTACTTTGTCTTGGTACCAGGGAAAATAATGATAATAATTTATTACCACCGTCTCGTTTGCAGTGTAACGCTTAACCGCTGCGCCACGACGACGACATAGATTTTTTTCTAATATATATATATATATATATATATATATACAAATTTGGAAACTAAACAGGAGGATGAGGAGAACTAAAAAGGAAGATGGATTACCAATTTTTATAGAATAAATAAAAAAAACTGCCTTAAAACGTATAAAAATATAAGCTAAATTCTATATGAAAACACGAACTAAAAAGACTACACAGACAGAATATCTAATATTTTACAAAACATGTAAAATATGACATATTGTAATATATATAACACATTGTTCTGAACATTATATCGTTTATGAGATAGTTAACAGCTCTATAGAAGTTTCATTTATAGCATAGGCTATAAAAATGCATCGAACGTAGTACTGTAGTATAGTTGTAGCAGTTTATGTCCGACCTCCTTAGTATTCTGGTGCGCTAGACATTTTGTGGCTAATCTGGAGCCTGACTTCTGAATGCTTTTTTTTTTATAAAATAAAAAAAGAATGAAAAAGAGCTTTACATCTTTTCCCGCATAGTAGGATTCTTGCCATAGTGTATTAACTCTAAGTTCCCCTTGCCTAGAGGGAACCTAGAGTAAAGGCATTGTTACACCGATGTATTATCCAATTTTCGAGACATTGCGTGTTGTGTGACAACCTCAACGCCGCGTTTTGTTTAAAAACGTTTTTTTATATATTTTACTCAATAAAACGACAAATAATGTCATTCCTGCGAAACCATGTTCGAAAACGATTATAATATAAATAGTCTATACTTTACATAGCACTTAAATGTATTCAATTCTTCTATATCCATACATTTTTCACTAAAGTAAAAACTGAAACAATACAAAATTTTAAAAACATTGCATTTTGCCCGACAGCCTTGCGTGAATAGCGATGAATGGTATTAGCGCGTTCAAAATTCAATTTAGAGTTGACACTGCTATACTTTTAGCGTTGGGAATTTTCTTTTGATAAAATATTGTTTGTGACCTTGTCATGTTTTTTTTGTGAGATTTTTATGTTTTATATATTCTGTAAAAAAATGTGAGATGAAGAATCTCTATTTCCTCTTTTCCTTCTTTAGCTTTACATTATATCCTGGAAGTAGCTGGGTCGGCATTAGCCAATTTGTGTTGAGACACTCTGCTCCCAACTTCTTGATCGATTTTTCAATACGTGGCGTGTTGGGTAAGAGCAACTCAAAGACTTGTTTTGTCTTTTTTTCAAAAGAAGGAAATGAAAATAATTAAATTCTCCGGGGACTCAAACTCACAATTGCCCCTTTTTAGTCAGACATTCTACCGCTGCGTCACGACGGCCTGAAGGAATCGAAAATATTTCAAATATAAGCAATATCTTACTTAAAAGTTGAACATACAAATACTTGATCAATTCAAGCAATAATTTAAAAAATCATTTTTCAATTTAGTATAAACACCAACAATTTTCGAACAAAACTTGATACTGCAAAAATCGTATCATAGAAATAAAATTTAAAAGAGGCGAACGATACAATCCATGGAATCATCTACAAATGAAAAATGAAATGCTAGTATAAAAAACTTTATATGACACAGTTTATACAGTTATTAAAATATACATTTGGAACTGTCGCTGTGATATCGAGTTCGATTAAAAACATCATGTAATATTCATAGTTATTTTACTTTAGTCGACACACCATTACAGTTGAGGGTTCCATTCGAAATTATCGACGAAAGCTCATATAATACCGGAAAGCTGTAAATGTAAGCCGCTACATTTTCGTTGGGATGTTTTTAACAACACCCTGTATCCCGGATGTAACAGGGTTGGAAGAGGAAACCTGAGGCTAGTATTCAGATACTCGTTCCCAATAGGGCTCTTCTGTTCCTCGCACTGAATCAATTTATATATGTAGGCTTTGTTCAGCTTCACGCTGTATCCTGAACTGAGAGATATCGGGAGATGGGCTTGGGAGATATCAAAAGCGTGGCGTTGAGTTTCGCCACTTATCATGAAATGTCGAGGATTTCAACAGATAATGATGGATTAAATGTCTGAACACTAGATTTCTCAGGTTCTACGTAAACGCTAAAAAAATCCTTAAAATTCACAGTGGTCAGGACTGGGTCATTTTTTTTACTTTTTATTAAAAAATTTCTTTGAATTTCTTCATAACATATCCTGCTAATTGCGAAAAAAATATAAAAATACAAAAACGTATACTATTAATAAACAATATTGCAAAAAATTGCTTAATTATTACCACATGACTGCCTCGTGGATCACCGGCGTAGGAATTCCACTTTGCCGACGCCACTCTACTCTACTGGGTTTCATTACGATGGGATTCAATTAACATTGTTTTAATGTATATTATGTAAATGTTTCCCTTCGATATTTTATGGGGCGTAAGCAGATAATTAATCAAAATTTGAGAGGCTTTTGCGATTTTTATTTAATTAGTTTCAGCTTTTTTAATAAGCTTTTTTAATATAAGAAATGGTATTGTTTTGGAAGGTTTTTTTGATGATTTCATTTCTTTAGTAGATATTT
Organism: Heliconius hewitsoni; assembly: GCA_018230445.1. Classification (NCBI taxonomy): domain Eukaryota; kingdom Metazoa; phylum Arthropoda; class Insecta; order Lepidoptera; family Nymphalidae; genus Heliconius; species Heliconius hewitsoni. The sequence goes on from DWAN01001181.1 coordinate 15,505, forward strand.
GAGAATACTCATCTTATCTCTAACAGTATTTTTTTTTATTTAATTTATTGAGTGGCAGAACTCAACGTCGTCCTTTTATAAATGAAGTATAAATTTAAGTAAATATTTCATATCCTCGAGTGGGGATCGAACCCACAACCAGAGTCGGTTTTACAGTCACACTTCGTGGCTCTGCGCCACGACTGGTCTCACAGAAAGATCTATAAAAATGCAGCTTCTAATATAAATTACATCAGAAGTTACACATTATTTGTGGAAAATGCCTTACCTACGTACCCACATGGGTACTTACATGCTTTCACAGGTATCTATATCTACGTACCTACATAGGCGTATAATTAAATTCTAATATAGAATGTGGGAGCATCATAATAGTGCTATGTTCGAAGACCGCGAGCAGAGAAGCGCTCTTGCACTAACTCGAGCAAATGTTTACTTTGAGTTCTTGGTACCATGAATTTAGTGAGACTGGTCTCTTTTGACTTGACTTGAATTACATGTTACCATAAATGAAAATTTAAAAATAAATGAAGTGAATTATGAAAAATTACTTAGATACAATTAATATTACAGATTTGTCGTCAGAATAATGTCAATTACGTAATCGTAATTCTTACTGTAAAATGATGTTTTGAAACTTATCATTTATACATTTTGTTTGTAGTCGTTAACACTTGAGCTTTTACACAATAAATCAAAGCGAAACATTTTAGAACTATATAAAATTATCTAAAACCAAAGAAGTTGCTATGAATAGAAATGACTGCATATTTTTTTTATTATAGTAAAAAATATATATGGTATTACAATAGTCGTCGCAGCAATTCGATGTCGAATGCTCACAAAGTTCACTAGAGCGGACGGTCTTACGGCAATCAAACACTGAGATCGACCTGAATTCGATCTTCCTTACCAGTTAGTAGGTATTTTATGTACAAATTTATTTATATTTTAGTATTTTACGTTTAAAATTTTAAGTTTATCATGAAACTAAAGTTTTCTTTCTTTTTTAAGTTCTTTTTGTTTTTTATATTACTACTATTATATTATTACTCAGATAATATTTCTAAGGAAGTTAAATATTGAAAATAAAAATATTACAACATATTTATCTATTATCTGTTCAGTAGTGGCTCATTCGCGGTTTCTCCTAATAATATGTAACGTAGTAAAAGAGAATTTGTTTTATCGTAAAATAACGCCTTGAAAATTTATGTATATACGTAAAGTTTTTATTGAAATATATTTTTAATAATAAAATACATTGTTTTATAGTTATATGAACGTCGGAGCGAATACTATTTCGAACATAAAAATAACTGCTACTAAAATTGTAAGTTGTTCTTTTTTTCTTTTTTTTTTATGGAAAAGTTTTTTTTATGTTCATGATTAATAAAAAAAATAATAATTCCTTTTAAAGCTTTCGCTACTAAATGATTGACGGCCAACGCTTAGTCGAAACTGCTGGACATAGAAAATGGACATTAGATATGTTCATGAATATTATAAAATAAACATTCTAAGACAGTGAGACAAAATTGTATTTGATATTTTTTGTCTTAAATTCCACACCAGCAAAGTTGCAAGCGACGGGAAATAATAACAAAATAAATTTAAAAAAATAGACAATCATATCAGGACTATACTTCAATCCACAATAACATGGAGTCCGTACAGGATCAAATGCTTAGAAAGTTTATCGAAGCGAGCGGACTTACGGTAATCAAACTGAAAGACCGACGCTACAGCATCTCTGTATAGCTAACTCTATATATGTAGAGGTATAGTATAGATATGGTCCAACCTATTTACATACCATGTTCTTTGTTTTCAGTCAATTAGATTGAATAGTACGGTGTAGTTGAACTTTGATCTGGATTTTGTAGAGTAGTATAGTATCCATATTTTAATTAATTTTTCAGCTTCACGTTGCATTCCGCTAATAGCAAGGTAACCTAATGGTAAAATACTCCGTTTCTCACTTATTATCCGCCGTATATTGGAGAAATTGCGTGTTGGGTAGCGGAATTCAACGCCGCGCTTTTTTTTCCCAGGAGCAGCCAACAGAACCCAAGACTATGAAAATACTGTCTATTAGCATTTATATTGCGCAAAGAAATAAAACAGTCGTTCGTCGCGTATGACCATATATTATATTAGTGTTCTAAGCTTTATTAGTCTTTAAAATATTATTGACATAGAAATACTAGTTTTTTATTATTTTTGGTATTATCATGATTTTCATGTTTCGTTTGCACAACCAAGATATATTATTTTTGTTCCTAATTTAAGCAGATGAAAAAAAAACGCAGCGCAGGGGCGTAAGCGTGAGATTCTAAATGCGACAGGGTATGGATTCGATTACATTATCGATTGCGGCATTGAGAATCGCCTCTCAACACGCAATGATTTATTTTTTTGACGCGAAGCGGGAAACACTAAGTTCATCATGAGAAAGTACGTGGCATGGATGTTTTTGTTTTTAATTTATTAAAATTCATTTTGAGAAGTCTTTCTGTCAACTGGGGTTTAATTGATTAATGATAGATGTTAAAAATTAAATTGGAAATATTTTTTTAATAAAAATATAAATAAGGTGTTTCCTTTGTTTCCACACAACATCTAAATTGGATAAAAGTAAAAAAAAAACTATGACAAATCAGGCCTTCTCTCTCTCTCTCTCTCTCTCTCTCTGTCTACGTAGAAATAAAAAAATAAACTAAACAAATTTAAATTTTCCCCCAGAAACCACCAAAGTGTGGGCATGAAAGCCTCATTTGCGTTGACAGAATTAAGTCCAATGACTCATTCCAATGTAATTACTCACATAATTACTATGGCAGTGATAATTTCGTTTCTCATTAAATTCGCTTTTTGCAAAATGAAATGTAATTTACATAATCGCTTCGACGCCGCTTATTTGAATCGGGTCCGAAAATTTTTATAAGAAACACTGCCGATCTAAGTATTGTTTTAAAATTAATTTTCCTTATAAATATTGATTTATTATTCACTAAATTTAACCTGCCGCTTTGCCCAGGTGGACAAATGATAATATTTTAGTGTTCCATTATATAACTTCATAGTTAAATAGACTATTAAAAACAAAAATACATATACAAATAATTGCATTGACTCCAGTTATTAAAATAGCAGCCTTGTCTAACTAACCCTTTAAATCATGTACATAGTTAAAAAAATAGTTCCTTAATAACTAAAAATAAATAAATCAGCTTCACGCTGTATCCCGCACACTGCAGGGTAGGCAGA
>DWAN01001182.1:0-18773 GCA_018230445.1 Heliconius hewitsoni
GAATGGAGGAAGGTCACGTAAAAAGCATGAGGTCTCCCGGAGGGTATGTATGAAGAGGTTGATGACAGTGGACGATTCGAAAGAGGTGTGTAGAGACGGTAGCGTTTGGCGATCCGTTCTCTCTAACTACCCCGCTAGGGACAAAGCGTGAAGTTAGCTATAGTTATATTTTATAATCATACCCTCCAATTAGGTCGAAACACAACAGAAGCAGTTCCAAAACGTCACGACGGCCGAATAATTAAAGTTCATAGATATTTTTCACTTCATAGCAGGCAGTAAAACCTATTGAGACACTGTTATCCCAATTCTTGCCCATGCTAGTTAAAGGAACCCAATGCCGAATATGTAGTATAATGGGACCATCGTGTGTTTAATTGGTGTGCGCTGTTTTTTAAACAGAAAAGGCGTCCTCTGCGACACTCCCAAAGCAAGAGCAAAAGAAAACTGAACGTAGTTTAAAACTCGCCTCGCATTCGTCCTTTTCCAAATTCGAAGAGAAAAGGTTGCGTCAGAGTGAAACATTGAAGAAGGCTAATTTATTGAAGTTTACCGTGTTTAAAAAGAGTAGTACTGGTAAGTTAACTATCAATTAATTAAAAAGTATCGTTGATAGTTAATCAGAAAAAGTTAATTTTATACAAAAAATCCTGTTTAAACATCAAAGGTTTATATAAAGAGTAATACTGTAAAATCCAAAACCTGCGCTTTATTGAAAGGTGAACAGAAATTCAATCTGCCTAATTCGTGGCTATGAGTTGTTTTTTTACTTGGATATATGTGTTTATACACATGTATGTACATATTTAAAATTTTATGACAAAATGCAGAGTTAAGATACGAATGGGTAGAGTCCAGGAGGCTTGTCTCTACACAATATTACATTCAAAAATATTACAGCTTATTACATTAATTACAAATAAACAAATATGCAATGGCGGCCTTATCACTCAAAGCGATTTCTTATCGCCAACCAAAACTAATAACGAGCTTAATTTATAAAAGATTGCAGAAAGATGAAAAAAATTTTTTGAATATATATATAGTCTATTTATAACTAACTATTTTTAATTGTTTTTTACTAGATGAACATGACACACCGGAACGTAAGCCCCCAGAATTCAAAATCCCATCTATAGTAAACGAGAACATGAAAAGAGATTTTCGTGTCCGTTTCCCCACTCTCCCCCCGCCGGTGGGCAGGGAGTCGCGGGCGTTTGTCCATCTGTTCATAATGGACGTCATCAAATGCGCCAACGTGATGACTGTTGATGAACTGTCTGAACGCGTGCAGAGACATTATCAGGTTAGTTCTGAGGATTTTTTGTTTTTTTTTTAGCCTTGGTCATGAGGAATATTTGTGGTTTGTGATTTTAATGTATTGTTAATATCATAAAAAATAAAGTCAGAATCAAATATTTTTGTGTGTCAAAAATGTGGTCAGTTGTGGCGCACGAGCACAACAGTGTAACAGTAAACGTGACTGGTTATGAGTTCGATCTCACAATCAAATCAAATCAGCTTCACGTTCAAAATATGTATAGCAGGGTAGGCAGAAAAAACCTAGTGTTGAGACTCTAGTACGGAGTATACTCAGTACTCCGTAGCGGAACTTAACGCCGCGTTTTTGCCTCGACATCAGAGCGAAGAAATGAAAATATGAATTTAAATAAATATAGCCCACAACCAGCTAGTAGTCTTTACACTTTGTGCCCCTGCGCTACGACTGGCCTCTGACTGATGAAAAATTATGAGTTTAATTTTTTATATGTTAAACAATAAGCCATCGGTTCGCTAAAAATATCTTATGCCTTACTGGAGAAAAACGGGCACATAAAACGTAGCGACGTTTCTTTTGTATTTTTTTTAAAGTCAATTATTTACATTTGTATACCTGAAAACTATTTTATAGAGATTAGAGAATCATTGGCTGGAAATGATGCTTTGACTTTTGAAATGCATAAAATGCATATTTTTACGTATCTATATAAAGATTAGTCATTAATGATTGAAGTAAGAAAATAAACCAAAAACCTATATATTTTACTTAATGGAAATCAAATACTATCTAATGTTAGTTCAAAGTCTTAAAATGAAAGATCTAAACCAAAATTAATATAAAATAACTACTATTACAGCAATTTTTGAAAAACATGGACGCTTCAACCCACCTCACCAACGTGGAGCCGGAAGTAAAGGAACAATTGATTGATTTTGTTGAGAAACACGCCATGACTTATTTACACGAGTAAGTTTTAAGATAATATATTATTTTGTATGTCTAACATAATATGTATTTTTTTCATATGCTCCCAGATTTAACTAGTAATATTTTTACATGATCCAATAAATAAACATTAGATATAATATAGTCAATAATTTATTTTAAAATAGCATGCCTCGGAAATTATATTATCATCCATAAGTTATTTAAAAAAAAACTTTTTGAGGCCAGTCGTGGCGCAGGGGTATAGGCGTGTGACTTGAGGTATTGAAATATTCAATATTTTCGTCGATTTGCTGTCGAAGCAAAGCGCGCACGCAGTCCCCCAGAATTCGGCGGAAGGGGGGGAGCGGAGTATCATAACAGTAAAGGGAAACTAGGTTCCCTTTACCAACCCCGCGGGAAGCTAAAAAAAAAGAAAAAGAGATTTGGGCCTTCTTGAAATTACGAGCTCTGAGCCATCAACCATCCTGTTTTTGTTGTTTCAAATGACCATGTTTTCCAAATATGCGATGATATTCTGAATCATCCACATCTTCTATGAGCTTTCCTCTCGTTTCTAACATACATTTGTCACTCCGAAGTCTCCCAGGCGTGGTGTTCTCACCGCACGGCACGGAAGATGAGAGACAAGACCGCGCCATGTCTGAACGTATACAGCAGCTCAGTTGGTTGCGGGAGACTCATCTAGATTGTAAATTGAGAGCTTCCACTGATACGAGCCAGTTGTTGTATAGAGCCATTGGAGGTGAGTTATTTTGTCATGATATAATTTCGCATATTAAAATAAAGAATAACTTGTGTTAAAATACCTCGTTTTTAGCTAATTGGATATTTAACATTCGAGTAACAGTGACTTATTTTTTTTTAATAAGATGGGTGAACTGGGGAACGGAAGTGTCTTAAGATAGGTTCCCACGTTCCCAGGTTCAGTTAAAATAAAAAAAAACCAGTTTAAATATGTCGATGCTAATAACATTGTACGCGAGCAGAGCTGCTCGCGATGGACGCGGCGCCGTCGCCCGGCTCCAAGCTGTCGCGCGTGCGGCGCGCCTGCCGCCACGTGCTGGCCGAGTGCGGCGCGCGCGCGCACGCGCCCGCCTCCGCCGACGACCTGCTGCCCGCGCTCATATTCACCGTGCGTCACTTATGCTTACATTGTAGCCTAACTCCACTATATCCTATGTGAATTTTAGTCTATGTGCTGTTGTAATATCTATGTCTATATTATTGTAAAGTTTCATATAAATCAGTTCCTACTGAACTGAGCATTTTTAGCATAAAAGTGAAATATATCCTTTCTCACACACTTTGACAATTTTTTTAATATTATTTTAATTAATAACATTAATGTGATATAATATATATTATCTATATGGATTGTACATGCACATATTTTTATAGTATATATATTTTTATGTCAACAGGTATTAAAAGCGAATCCACCTCGTCTAGTCAGCAACATTAACTTCGTGACGCGTTTCTGCAACGCGCAGAGGCTCATGACTGGGGAAGGTGGCTATTACTTCACTAATTTGGTAAATTCAAATTGATATTTTTTTCAGCTTCACACTATATTCCGCATAAGATACTGTAAAATATCTACATAGTAATTAATTTTATATTTTTAATGTGGCTATATTTAAAAACGCTTATGTTAGATGATGTTTCTGCTATGTTTAATTTCGCATTTTATTGGACACCTCTAGAAAGTTTTGACACAATAAATATTAAAATTATTTAAATTTATATAACATAAAAATGCAAAGGTATATCTTTAAAAATAATCACATATTGAAGAAAAAATTAAGTGAAAAGTTGGTGTAATGTGAAAAAAAATAATATTTCTATTATTCCAGTGCTGTGCCGTATCTTTTATAGAAAACCTAAATGCTGAATCACTGAGTATGGACAAAAAAGAATTCGATTGTTACATGGCTATGCCGGCTTCCATCGGTGGCAGTACTTGGGTGAGTGTTGAATAAGAGAAAGAGATGGAGATATAAACAATTTTCTTTCTACTATACTAGGATTTCTTACCAGAGCGGGGATAAAAAAATATTTTACTACTGCCAGTGGAAATCGTACCCGTAGTAACCAGAATGTTAATATTAACAATTATCAGGTGACACTTGGGCGGGCTGTCGTGTCTTGTCTTTTCCTTTCCTTTAAAAAATACATTTTTTATATTAGATTCTGTACAAACTTCTGTTTTACAGGTAAACTTTTTCTTAAATTTATTATTACTTTGAATGTTAGTTAAATTCTTTGTATTGTTATACACAAAATTATTACGGACTTTAAAGTAAACGTAAATTAATTTTGTCATAAAAAATAATATTATCAAAAATGCATTGCTTATTAAATTATCTTAAAATATTATAATTTATTAATTTATAGTAAGAATTATGTAAAGTTATTTTATAAAGCAGTAAATAGATGGCGTTACTTGTATTCTGAATCGCGCTATCGTTTGGTTCTTATCACTGACTAGAACTTTTTCGACGTTCACGTTTGTTTGACGTTCTTGTCCTATGAAACAAGATTTATCGTGATAGGGGATTTACTAGCTAATGGACTAGTAGATTCTCATGTTAACTATGATATAACTTATTTCAGGCGAACACTGTTATTTTCAAATAAGGTGGTTCGTCTGTTTGTTCGATGAATCGATCGGATCTGTCTGATTGTTATAGTTTTTGGATTTTTCTAGCATATAGAAAAATCTAAAAAACTATTTTTATAACATTTTTTTACATTGTCATAATTTTTAAACGGTATATATACGAGTATATAGATAGGTAAGAATTATATTTTTGATTGCCACTCTGAATTGCAGAATTTATTCGAAGAGAATTTGCACCGACACAAATAACGTAGGGTAAATTTAAATTGCTCAGTGTTACCCAAATTTTTCTCTGTGATTAATATTTAAATATCCGATTATATACCCAGATAAATTGGCACGATTAATTCAGCGAAATCAATCGATCAATTAACGGATCGAAAACTATGGTATCGATACAAAAATGGAGTGGACCCTGTTCTTTTGTAACCATCCGAACAAGTATCGAGTCACAGCAATAAAATCCCTAGTTCGTAGTAAGATACCCACCCACCCATACCGGGTGTCTGGTATGGGTGGGTGTTTCTGGATAAATGGACTAGCCAACACAAAAATATTTTTTCTATCCGTACTAATAGTTCCTAAGATGCTAATCTTCCAATCAAACAAAACTCTTGAGTTTATTATATAGTTGCAACTGATCGCTGTCTGTCTATAGAACAACTCAAAACAATAAAGTTAAAAATTTATCTGCTTGTCTTTTTGTATGTGCACGCTAATTTCTGAAACGGCTTTACCGATTTTACCGAATTATTTTGGAATACTTTCCCTGACATTAGTGTTTAAATTTTTTTTAATAAAAAAAAAACATAATAAAATAAATTTATTGTGTAGAAATTTCTACAAAATAATAATTTTATTAATTTGCCTGAAACTTTCAATGCAATGTAAGGATATTGAATTAATAATATTAGATAGTGTTATTAGATCAATAATAGTAATTCAATCGGAATTACTAGTAAACAAATAATTATGTAGTTCATGCGAGCAAAACCGCGAGCAGATAGCTAGGAATAGTCTTAATCCTTCGAACGGGATCGAATTCACAACCTGTCGCGTAAACAGTCACACACATGTGACCCTGCGCCACGACTGGCCTACTGGAATGGCTAATAGAAATGAAGAAGAAAATATTATATATTTACTAATCTTTACCTGCTTGCTGCCTTTTCTTTATAGTTTTTAGAATTAATAATAGCCATAACAAAGACAACGTCTATAGAATAGAAAGACAAAACTGTTAAAAAAATCTCGCTAAGGTCTATAACGTTACAAAATATACAGTCCTTTCAGCATGAAATTTCAAATAAAAAATATTCTGTATTCACAAAGACCCTTGTAAATACTTATCGTCGTCATTATATAGAAGTTATTATTTAGTGTAAATAATAAATATATCTATATTCTATACGTGTTTATGTACAGGCAGCTGCCCTATCTTTATGCGGCGCGGTGCGAGAAGCTGACGAACAAAAGTCACAAGCGGAGAAGTTAATGGAGGAAGTGAACACTCTGCGCTCCAAAGCTGAGCTTCTCGCTACAAATGCGGAGACTTTTGAGGTGAATGCCTTTTTATTTTAATTTATCTTTTTTAAAATAAATGCTATTAATTTGTGATTAGAAAATTATTTAAATCATATTACTTCTAGTGCACTAGGTTGGGTAACTTCATGTAGGGCGTTCCAGATTACGTTTCCACTCTTATTTCTTATTTTCTTTTTTATTTTATTTATTTATTGATTGTAATGATTCTTATTTACCACTTTAATTAATGAAGTCCTTTTATCTGTGAGGATTTCTTAAAAAAATAATCAATTATTTTTTTTATATTGCGGAATATGATGATGGTGGCGTAGTGGGATAGTTGTTTTACAAGTGATGGTTATGGATTCGATATCCATACGACGGAATAATTATATTTGTTATTTATTATAAATAATATATTTAAGTGGTTTCGGTTTACTTGGTCGGGAAGACAAAGCGCGGCGTTGAGTTGCACCGTTAACGTAATGTATATGAAATTTGTCAATTAAGCAATTACATATCACTTAGGCTCTAATAATAAATAAATTATTTATTTATAAAACTAAGACCTTTTGATCCCGAAGAGCCTAAGTGAGCCTTAGTTTTATAACATTTATATAAATTTCTTAACACAAATGATGTAACCATTAATTAACTAACCATCCACAGAAAGAAATAGCGAAAAAAGTGCAAGATGTGCTAGCGAAGACACCATTAGAAATAAAACCTAGAAGGGAACCGCCTCGCCTGGGTACTTTACACAACTCTAACGCTCTCATAGACCTCTCAACACCCGAGGATCAAAGTAAACAAATACAAGAGGAAATACCCAAAATTGAAGTTCCTAAGATAATATCAGAATCTATTGATCAAATATTGCTGTTTGAAGAGAAGCCGTCGCCGCCAAAATCTCCTCAAAATCAATGGGAGCTTAAACAAAGTGGGTCCTTTGAACTTTTGACCCCATCGCCATTGGGTTTCAGTCCATTTGACGCGAGGTCCATCGATGAACTGATGACACCCGAGGACTTTACAACAGATCAGGCACCTGGCCTAAGCAATATTAACTATGATATTGATTTATCTGATTTGTCCAATGATAACAGCTTGGCAGATGACCCCAAAGAACCAAAGGACCCTTTTAGTCCCGATGCTCTAAAGAAATTCGATCCGTTCCAACCGCATACGAGTCAAGAGTGTAAGGTTTTGGAGAAATTTGATGAATTTAGTCTAATAGATGCAAAGACGAACGAGCAGATGGAGTCGTTTGAGGTTGTACACAGATCTGAAAACAGTAGTGACCCATTTAGTCCTATACAGAAGGAGACATCCATTTTGGATGACAGTGGGTCGCCGTCAGCTGAATGTTTCTTACCATCACCTCTAATGCCTCAAACTAGTAAACCTACGTAGATAATCTGAAACTGAATATGTTATATATTAAATTAAGTTCTCTTTATTTGCCACCTTTAGAATGAAATTGAACTTACTGATACAGTTGAAAAAAATTGCCATGGAATATCTTAAAATAACTTTTTTATGATCCTTTTTTAGTAAAATTGGAAATTAGATGAATTTTTGATTTCGTTAATTTAAAATGAGTGCGTAAATTGTATTGATAGAAGTCTGTATATTGAATATGTATAGAAGAGGTATTTCTGTAAAAGTATATGTGGCAACACTATTATTGTACAATAACTTATGTTGGTACAAATTTTATTGTGAAGGTATGTACTGTAACTGTCAACCATAATAGCGCACCTTTAGAATTATAGTGAACTATTCAAAAAACCATGATTTTGAGTTTGTCAGAAATTAACCTAGAACGACGCTGTACACAGCAGGGTAGGCCGAGAGAACTTAGAATTAGGACACTTGGTTCACTTCACATAAGTGGGGAACAACGTCAATTTCTGACAAAAACTCAATCATGGTTTTTTTTGATCAGGTCACTATAATTCTAAAGGTGCGATATGATGTGTTACTTTTGATGACACGTTAATGTCAATGTATCATTAGGTAGGTAGTTATGTTTTTACATATTATTAAGGTTATCTAATCTAATTTTAATAACTAATTTCTTAGCAAATTTCCAAGTTTACATATTCTATATTTGTCAGTTTAGCTAAAGCGTTTTAATGGGAATGGAGTTTTCAACATAGGTGCCCGGGTATGTGCGGGATACAGCGTGAAGCAGAAGTAAAAAAGAAGTTAAGCTAAAAAGGTTTTCATAGCTCGATATATATGGAAATATTCCATTTCTAATGTAAGTGACTCACAGATGTCCGAAACTACTGTTTGTAGAATGCAAAAATTTGATAAATAATTTAAAATACGGGTTTTTCCATTTTACATTCGAAACTATGGAAGGTGGTAGTACTGAGCAAGGTTCTTTTTAAAAAGACGCTAGTGAGGACTAATTTAAAATATGTTTAGGTGAAGCCCTTTAAATTACTAAGAATATATCGCACCTTTAGAATTATAGTGACCTCATCAAAAAAAACCATGATTTTAAATTTTTGTCAGAAATTGACCTTGTTTCCCGCTCGTACTGGAGCGTCTTAATTCTAGGTTCTCTCTGCCTACCCTGTTTTGTACAGAGCGTCGTTTTAGCTCAATTTCTGACAAAAACTCAAAATCATGGTTTTTTTGATTAGGTCACTATAATTCTAAAGGTGCGATATGTGTCCATATTAATTAAGCTAACTTTATTATTTAATGAAATTATAAATATATGTATTATATGTTGTTTTATTTAGTGTGCACCAATTTTTTTAGCTTCATCCTATACGCATATAACAGGGTAGGCGGAGTGAACCTACTGCTAAGACACTCTGTTCTCCACTTTCCGCTTATATTAAAGACAAAAGAATTAAAGAATGCCCTTTTTTGTTTGGACACCTTATAGATATGGATTCAATATTATTAAAAATAAATATGTAATGTATTTTTTTGTAATTTATACATAAAATTAGCTTTATTAGAAATTTAGGACTCGTCACAACATTTATAAATCTGATCCGATTAAACTACTGAATTATTTACTTAATATACTGAATGACGTTCCTTAAACAAACGACTTAAACAGAATACTTAAACGGTAAAAATCATATACAAAATAGTAGGTAGTCCACCTATACTATTCTTTTATCTAAAAACACTTAAACGAAAGAACCTACAACCATCTCAAACGGCACGGCTAGCACTGTACCTGCCCGAGAGCCGAAGAACAGGGAGAAGGATTTTTGGCGGGATTGGAAGGATGATCAAATGCCACCAGAGCGGTCAGCTCAGCCAGTTGAGACTCTCAGTAAGCGAGGCCCAGCTCAACTGACCAGCGACCGAGGTGCTATTCACTCTAAAATATGATATTAATTTACTCTAAAATATAATATAAATCTGTAAACAATTTTATTCACGTTTTTTCAACTTTAGTCTGTCCTGCACATAGCAGTGTAGACAGAGGGAAACGGATCCATACCAGAATTGACCGCCTTTCTTGAGGCATTTCGTGTTGAGTAGCGGAACTCAACGCCGCGCTTTGCATTTTTACCAGAGCGAGGAAATACAAAAATATTAAATATTTTAAATAATGAAAATATTAAATATGAGTTATTTTTCCTATTGTATATGAATTAAAACTACATATGTATTACAAAAATTTATTTCAACCAGAATAGGGCTTTATCTAAGACGTAGAAAAGTTAAATAATGAATAACCCTACTGCAAGTGTAACTTACAGTCACTTGATAATAAGTACTGTTTCTACATTCCAATAATGTGAATTTAAAAACTAGAAATACAACAACGCCGAACCTCAATTTGCTCAAAAAGCAAAATAAAGTAAACGTTTTAACTTAAATATATATTGTACACTTAAATCATATAGAAGCAAATACAGCAATATTTCTTTTTTTTAACATATCTAAGTAGTTACTTTGATTATTTTTCCCATAAATATTAAACAAGTTATAAATATTGATCTAAGTAACATTTCTTCAAAAATTACAGAAATTATTGTGGAAATGTCTTATTAAATTTTTCAATTATTGCTCTGAATGTAGATTGCTTCATTTGATTCTATATGATTTTTTAAGGCATGCATAATTATAATTATGAGATACAAGTATTATCGTTTTTATGTTGGCACTTAATAAAAATAATTTAGAATTGAATATAGGTAACTTTAGAATAATATCTCCTGGATTTTTTTATCTCGCTTTAGATTTTTGGTATCATAATAATTATTAGGTACTGCTGATAGGCACAAAAATATTATTTTTCAGTGAAACATATAAAATTTATTGGTTGTGTTTCATTATCTTGTATTTAAAGTTGTCTGTTAATAGAAAAAATATTAACTATACTATATATAAATCTATACTCTAAATAGTTATTACATTGCCATGATGTAGAACAGCGTATCACTTACGACTAGGATTATATGCAATTCTAACAGACAGACATTCATGCAATCTGGTGATAGTTTTTTGGATGTCATCTTTATTATTTTTATTATTATATTTATTTATTACTATTCTGTTATTTAATAATATTTGCATATAATCCAAAATCTTTTAATATTTGACAACATAAGTCCCTTGTATGAAAATGTATGTCAATGTCTGCTTCTAACATAACTTCCATTCAGTTTCATAAACTAACTTCATTCATATATACATATTCTATACTAATTATTTGCTCATTTGGAATTAACTTTACAAAATCTGCCACAGCTCTCTGCTACTTAACTCTAAATTGAACACACATTTACAATAAAAATGAAAAAAAAAGCAATTTTTTTGGTTCATTTTTATGTAGATTATACAATCATATTGATTACAAAAAACATGTCAAGTAATGTCACAAAAATATTCATTTCAGTTCCTTTAGTTATTGTAGTTTCTTTAGTAATTAATATATCGTTACTATCTATTTAGTTTGTTCTGGTATCCTCTCATTGGCATAAATTATCAATAAATCAATAACAATTAATATCATCAACTAAATTGGTTTTACCTATTGTTTTAACATAAAATGTCCGGCGACAATAAATGTGGCAAGCTTTGGCTAACCAACCAAATAAAACAGTATGTGTTTTGAAAAGAGGCTGCAAAAAAATTACTAACAGTTCAACCATAATACTGTTAACAACCAAAATAAGTAAGTGGCACAAAAGTGTTAAGCAATTGATATTGTGACATTGATTCCAAGGTTCCCATTATCTGCAAACAATTGTGCAAGGGATGTGTCGAAAACAAGACAATCAGAGTTCATGATGGCGGATGATACCCCTTCATGAATAGACCGGGGCATAGCTTCCCATGTGAGCCTTCGTCTGTGCCCATTCAATTCCAATCTATATGCAAAATTTTCTGCCTCTTTCCGAGATCCTATTAGCTGGACAATAGCAAAGAACTGCTGGTGACCATCAAACTTCTCTTGTTTTTCTAAAACTAACATGAAATGATGATTGAAACATGACTGCATCATCACCCAATCCACTGCACCAGGCAAGTTTATATCTGTTGCTAAGAAAACAATGTCCTCTCCCTGTAATGTTGTGATACTCTTATGAGACATCATTAAGTGGGGCATGACTTGGTCGAGGCCTCCTTGCCACTTGCACGATGCTCCAGGACAGGGACAGGAGTAAGGTCTGAACTCGCACGCCTCCTCGTGCTCCGCCTTCTCCGTGTGAACTAAAGTAACGGTGCACCCCGTATTGGAATGTTTGCATGGGAACATCACGTTGCTGGCGACTTTTTCCATGGCCAGATTGCGTATGTTGCCAAGAGGGCCACGGCACGTTGGGCAGCAGGAAAGCTTAGGTCTGCAGCTCGAACACACGAGGTGCCCGCTCTGACACTGCAGGATGGGTGGTAAGACATAGTCGAAACAAACAGGACACTCGAACAGCGAGGCAAGGTCGGCAGACATTGCGGTTGGGACGTTGACAAGTGCGGGCACCCCCGGGACAGCACAACTGGAACTGCTGGCGCCGCGTCTCTTGTTTGTGCTCATGTCACCGTCACGCGCACATAAAATACGTCGATCGCCGATCAACAATACAGTTATCACAAAATAAGCGACGAAATAAAAATAATCAGCAGTATATCATTTGTATCCCTCTAGTGTAGACATTTTTCGTCTGCTGGTATCTTTGAAGTACGATCCCATCACAGCTACGGAGGCCAATGTTTTATTTTTTATCAGAAAACTTGTAATCTCTGAAATGTGAGATTTACATGGAAATCCATATGTTTTATGTAGGTGGTTCGGAGTTTAGATGAGAATTTACATTATCTATTAGGAATCAATAAAAAAAACTATTAATACGAATGTTCTAGTCCACGACAAAAGGTGATATTCCTCGGACCATCCAATGACGACTTCACCAATCGAAAACAAATGACAGATAGTAACAGTGCTGCCAATTGTCAACTTTCAGAATATAAGTACCACAGAAAAAAAATGGTAATTATTGCGGATTCTGGAATATGAAATAATTCCAGGAAATTATTTAAAAAAATTATTAAATTTATTTTAACAAATACTTAAATAAAATATAATATTTTATTTCGTTTGTTTATGTATCCGTTTAAAATATAGTTTAGTTTTTGTTTGTATTTTGTGTTGAAGTATGAAGTAGTCGACCATTATCGCTGTAAAAAAATATTGGAAGAGTTAAAGTAATAATGAAATATAAATAGGAAGCCAGTAGTGGTGCAGGGGAACAAGAGTATAAACTGTAAGCACGACTGTTCGTGGGTTCAATCTACATTCAAAGAAATGAAATATTTAATATTTAATTTCTTCGCTCTAATGTCGAAGCAAAGTACGGCCTTGAATGCCGTTATTCAATACGCAATGGCTCCAGAATTGGGCGAAAATGGGGATTTGAGTGGTTTGACAATGGGTTCCCTCTGCCTACCCTGCTTTGTGCAGCGTGAAGCTGCTCAAAATATATTAAGTTATATAAACAGGATTTGGCAAAAAATTTCAGGTTTTTTTTTTAAACTATGAAGAATTATTATTAATCTTCTTCAAAACATAATACGATATTATCGTGTGGTATTATATGACCTTTATTTATATAAAATGACAAAAACATTGATATAAAGATTTGGACACGTAAATTAAAGCACGCTAAACAGGACAGGAGTTCCAAAAATTGTAGTTTCTTTTATTAATCTTGATACTAGAATAAAGAAACAAAATGAATAAATTAATAACATTATTCTATTTAAGCTCTATTTTTATCCAAATGAGAATTACTAAATAAATATTTATGAACTTTTTAGCATTATTAATTTAATCTGAATAAAAATTATTACATTGAAATAATTATTGATAATTAAAATATTAATTATATTTGTGTTTATTTTCTCTCTAATAATTTTCTTGCATGCAACTTCTGAGAATACTTGAATGAAATTGTATGGAATGTTCCGATAATTTCATTTGTTATTATAGTACGCTGGCGGCCCATTTGCGGCTTCGCCCGCATACGACCATTAATTATTTTATTATGATGCATTTGCCAGAAGATAATATATAATAAATCATAATTTTGAAAAGTGCAAGCACGTGGCTGCTTGACAGGACGAAATCGGTTTAGAGAAATCGGTTTAGAGATAGACATAGTGCCGCGGACTTTATTTTTTGTAGTGTTTTTGTAGTACAATGTATTTATATATATTTAACTATTTTTGCAGTGCACGTGGCTGAAGTGATACGATAATGTTCCTAATTATTGTTATTACATTATTTAAGGCTGACTAAAAGTTAAACAAAACGTATATATTCGATTATGTATTAACGAAGAACAATTTCCTTTTGAGGCCGTCGTGTGACTTCAAACGCGACGACTGCTGGTCCGATCTCCACATAATTTAATTATTGAAACAAAACTAAGCGCATCATTGAAACAAAACTAAGCGCATCATTGTGTCTAGTCACTCAACATCAAATGTCACATAATTAATTGGTCGGAATGTTGGGGACGGAGTGACTGAGCACTATGCTCCCCCTGCCTATCCTGTAATATGCGGTGTACAGCGCGAAACTATATCAAAACTTAGTTTTAGTTCAAAGGTTTGTCTAGACTGCTTGTAACGACCTAATTTTGATATTCAGTTATTTTTTTATTTATTTTAACTACTCTATAAAGGCTTAAAACAATTATTACCTTTTTGTCCAAAAAAGAACAGGTCATTTTTTCAAACAAAATAAATAATAAAATTATCGTTGTAATTTAAAACGCCATTTTTTAAGAACGAAGCACGCAGCATATACCCATGAAAAGGAAATCGCCGCAAACGCCTCATTCAGAAATCGAGTCGTAGGTATTGGCGACAAAGTTCTTTAACTTTTAGTAGTATTTTTGCAGTAGATGTGTTTACGTTATTTGTATCTATGTGTAACTGCGTCACACAAAATGCAGGTATGGATAAACATCGTGAAATGAAAAAAGAATCTTACGTCTAAACTGTTGAGGTATCTTGATTAATTTCTATAGATATGAGTTTAAAATATTTTTCCCTATAAAAGAAGTTCCCGTAAAAGAAGCGCTGACGCTTCTATCTTGTATACCATTTTAATAAACACATAATTGATGATATATTACTAGCGAATTTAGTATTAATAATTATTAAATTTCTTAAAAACTTGTACTATTACACAGAAGCCTTGTTATTTTATGGGGCTCATAAGGAAATTGAGTTTGAAATAATAAAAAAAACGGTCTACGATTCTTTCCAGGGCGACGATCTTATCTTACAGGTTTCCATAATCCAAATTCGTCGCAATATTATGTAATATTCTATTGAAATATAAAATAAAAAAAAAATTAATAAAAAAATAATAATAAAAATAATAAATAATAAAATAAATATTAAATTTTCGTTATAGTCTTTAAGCATTTATTTATGGTTGCGGGTTAGATTCTCACTCGGAGTCATTAATTATTGATATTGAGTTGTATTAGGAGTGATATTGAGTTGCGCCTCTCAACACGCAATATCTTGAAAATTTATTGGTAAGTGTATTAACACTGGGTTCGCTCTGCTATATGCTTCACTACGTGAAACGAAAAAATATATCATATTTTTTTTATACAAAATGTTAACGAATTGGAGCGTACCAACTCAATTGTGATTATTTATCAAGAATGCTTAGATAATCACAATAGATATCATATACAAATGTCGAGTGTCTGATAATTGTGATGAAATTTATCTCCAGTAGAGAGATTGCGAACTTAAATTATATATATTTTAGGTTACTATATTATGATTTTACTTTTTATATTCGAGAACAAACATTGAACCACTTTATTCAGTGGCGCAGGGATACGAGCGTGCGACTGTAAATGCAACAGGTTGTGGGTTCAATTCATACTCGAGGAAATTAAAAAAAATAATACATTCATTTCCGCGTTCTGGTAACGAGGCAAAGCTCTTCGTTGAGTTTTGCCACTCAACACGCAATATCTCCAGAATTCGGCGGAAAGTGGGTAACGGAAGTGTTTTAACGGGAACGGAGTGTCTTAACTAGGTTCAAAGGGTTCCCGCTGCCTACCCTACTACGTGCGGCATACAGCTAATAAGAGGCGACCGTGGTTCAGCGGTATAACTATCGTTTACGGCCTGACCGTAAACGATAGTTGTATGTTCGATCCCTGGTCGGACAAATAAACCGGGAATTAATTATTTTTATATAATGGCTCTGGTAACACAACAAAGCGCGGCGTTGAGTTCTGCCACTTAAGACGCAATGTCTCGAAAATTGGAGCGTCTTAACAGTAGAATGCCTGTACCTACAGTGCTGCACATATGTGGGAACCTCGTAGCTAAAAAGAATACCAGTAAAGTGTAATAGGTCTTTACAGTTAAATAGCATTATTTTAAGATAATATATTATATGCTTATATATTAGTAGTGATGGCAGTAAAGACAATGAAAATAATACATTGTTACCGTCGCTCGTGAAGTTTACCCACAGACACAATTTAATTAAACAAAACACAGTTCACACAGCCTACGCTATTAAACGTGAATAGGGTTAACGTAAAATATTCTATTTTATAAACAAATTCACGAAAAAAGTTATTATTAAGAGAGCGAGGCGTCAAGAAGCGTGGTATAACGTATTGTCTCTGACTGTATACACAACGTTCCCGGGTTCGATTCCTGATCAAATTGATTATTGCGGAAATATATTATTCAATTAAAAATTGTTATTAATTACTAATTTTGATGTTGATATGGTTAAAAGGCAGTGTGAAATTCAAAAATATATATAAATTAGGTATTAAAAATCGATAACTAAGATTTTTAGGTTACCTGCATGGCAACAATCATGCGATTGTTATCTTTTTTCCAAATAAAAAAAACAAATATATAGTCACTTAATTTTTCTTATTGTCTCTTAACAGTCTATGTATTTTACTATATACTACAAGGTAAGGTACAAGTACTCCTCCACTTATTTACTTACTTATTGAAACATACGATAACAAAAATAAATTTTTTTTTGGCGGTGCCAAACGTCCCGATTTTGGTGGGACGTCCTGATTTTTAAACCTTAAATCAAATGTCGTGAACTGACTGGGGCATGGACTCGCTTTTCGTCGTCTACCACGCACTGTGAGATTTTATTTTATACTTTAATTTTTAAATAGCAATTGGTAGCAATTTCAAAGTAAGAAAAATCCTTAAAATCATATCTACGCCTACAGCTAGCTTTAGGGCGGCCAGGACTAGTTGACCGTACTGTACGTAAGTGTTAGGACGCGTAATGTGAACGTTATTTACGTCTAGCTTTTATCGTCGTTCCGTCGTAGTCGGTTAAAATAACATTGCTATGTAGCGTTTTATTCTTAGAATCGAATCGGTTTTAGGAAATGAATTGTGAAAATCGTTATTAATTCTCGACCTTATACATTATTGCTTTGGATAAAAGTAGATAAATGAACATTACAAAGACATTGAATTTCCATAAAATAACCGGATAAGGGCAAGTCGGGCGAAAAGGAACGGTACGGAACTCCCTCCCAGGGAGTTCCGTACAAAAATTGGAAGTTTCGAGCTTTTTCATAAATTCAAGTTTAGCTCAGTCAGAACCCTTTCATCTGATACCTCAAAGAATACAGAGCTTCACTTGAACAGGCGCCTATAATATCTAATTTTGCGCGTTTTTAAAACTATTATTTTTTAGGATTTAACCACAACAACTAAATTTCCTGAACAAGTATTACCTATAGATGCCATTGCCAAATTTCATAATTCTAGGTCAACCGGAAGTATCCTATGAATTTTGATTTCCTTCATAGTGTCGAAATACGCATTTGCTACGCACGCACCGTAAAACTGAGTATATGGTTTGAATTTCAACTCGATATCTCCAAACGTTCCTGAAATAAAGGCTCTTGACTGATAGATAGACGGATGGACAACAAAGTGATCTTATAAGGGTTCCTTTTCCTTAGAAGGTACGGAACCCTAATTGAATGTAAATGGATCTGAACTCACGCATGAACGTACAAAGGAATTAGACGTTTCTCACATAACAACAAAACCTAAACTATCTTAATTGGAACGGAGTGTCGTAATACTAAGTTTCGAGGTTCCTACTCTGCTATGTCCGGAACATAATGTTAACCTAAAAAATGGACAAAGCTCTTTTTTTTGTTTCACGCTTAAAACACTGAGTCACCCACTTTTCGTTTAATTTTCGAAATTTGGCGTGTTGACCTGGGAAATGAAAACAATTAATTTCCCCAAGTAAGAATTGAACTCACAATTGACAGACGTTGCCGTGGCCAGGTCAAGATAGCCTCAATCTATATTTAATGTCAATTAAAAATTAATTACTGTCTGTATTCTTTAAGGAAAGATAGGTATTTAAACAATAAGCAAAAAGAATCACAATTACCTTGTAAAATGTAAGTACATATTAAAATTATCTCATGTTTCTTAAGAGATATAATTGAAATAATGGTTGTTGAATGAAAAATGTCATGATCTCGAATCAAGGTACGCGCGAAATGCGAATAATTCAGTTTTGTTTGCGCTCTCCGTTGCACGAGACGCGTTTCGAGTGAATGTATCTTAAATAGATTTGTCTATATTTTAATTAATTACGTTCATTTTATTTGCGATTAAAGTCTCGATAAGTTCGTTTCGAAAGTTACCAGTGAAAGTGCTTGTTGGATTTATTGTTTGTCAAACAGGTTAGATTTTTGTTTGTTTAATTTTATAATATAGGTAACTGATTGTTGTTTTGAATCAATTTTGAATTTTGAAAAAAAAAATATTTTTCTTGGTTTTATTATGAATTATTGTAATTCATATATATATATATATATATATATATATATATATATATATATATAT
>DWAN01001183.1:0-18767 GCA_018230445.1 Heliconius hewitsoni
TATTAGTATTCTGTGGTTTAAGCGGGCGAAGCCGCGAGCGGGTCGCTAGTATAAAATAAAATTTACTTACTGGGTAAAACATTAGTGCAGTGTGTTTAAATTGTAAGCAATTTATATTTAAAATTAACCCTGTAATAATTAAAATTTTTAATATTTAAATATTTAACATTTTAGAGGGATCGTGGTATATCCATCATTGATGTTTAGTACACCTTGCTTAGATTTTGGTTTAGTTAGCTTGGGTAAGTTAATTCCTTTATATTTGATGAGTTCTTTAGATTGTTTGTTGTTATTAAACTTTTTTATTATATTTTAAGGTGTTCCAAAAACATTAGAGCTAGACGTTATAAATGAGTCTCAAGTTGATGTCGACTGTAGTGTAAAAATATCATCGGATGGTCCAGAAATGACTAGTATCACGCTAACTGATTACTCTGTAGCGGACAACCCTAAGCCTCCCGTGCCCCAGTGGCCGAGAGAATTCAATATAGAGCCTTATAAAATACACATGTCACCTGAATCAAGGATATCTATACGGGTATACTTTGTTTGTTTAGCCGTTTTTTAGATTTTTTTACATAAATGTTTTTCTACGTGTAATATGGGGCAGGGAATTTAATGAAAAGGAATTCCCCTCCTGAATGTTCCCCAAATCTCGATTCAAACGGGAAACAATTCAACATGGGTCTAATGAGTTATGTATTTATTATTCGTAATTAATTTGTGTTCAACATACCTTTTAAGGTAACTCTAACAGCGAATCTGATAAGAGCTAATCAAACGTCTCTTGAACTGGAGTTAGACAAATCGGACAGTCCGCCTATAATATTACCGGTGACTTTTAATGCTAGAGTTCCGATAATAACTCCTGCACCCGATATAAAATTGAGAGCGTGTTTTTTGGATTTTACATACAATCAGGAAATCAATGTGGAGTGTAAAGATTTGTGGGGTTATTTTGTGTTGGAAAAACCTGAGGTAATATTGTGTTTTTTAAACTATAACTTTTATTACTATTTTATGTGACATGTTTGTATAAAATAAATATATTTTTTAATTCTCCTTCTGCCACCGGCACTAGTCAAATTTCATTACTAGTACATTTTGAGTCTCTAAGAATATGATATATTCTATATATATCTATATATGTGTTACGAATGACAATTAACTATGTGATTCATGTCTTGCTGACGCGCCAGACAGTGGTTGAATTTCAAGTTTCTTATACTTATAATGATACTTATATTTAGATAAGATACTCGGTTTCCCCTTTTGCCACCAAAAAAATATACAATGCTTACAGTCAGACGCTGTACTGTTGCGCTACAACGGGTTCAATATGTCTATATATCCCTATATATATTTTTTGTAAATATCCTTCATTAAAATAATTTTTTTAAACATTTTTAAAGTTTTATTCCAACTTAAGAAGGAAAAATACTTAATAAGAAAACGCATACAATTTTGGACGTAGCGGGGTTTGAACCCATGCCTCTTTGGAAATACAGTCCAAGCTCTCTGACCAACTAAGCCATACGTTCTCATCGAGAGACGTCGAAAAAAATACGCTCGTTACAACTTATGTTGTTGGCATCTCTGTACGGAGATTTTTACAAATTTCTAAAGAGGCGAGGGTTCAAATCCCGCTACGTTCTAATTTTATACGTTTTCTTAATAAATGTTTTTTCTTCAAATTATTTTATATTATTTTTGGCAATTAAATTACATTAATTTGCAGACTGATTCAGCCTTAGAGGTAGATGTTGTATTGAAAGAAGGATTAATTGAACCGAACAGCACAATAATACTGCCAGTTTCTATAAAGACTAGTGTTCTTGGCATATTGGAATATGGCGTTCGGTATAGAATTTAAGCATTATTTTGTTTCAGTTACATAAACCCTCAGCAGTTTCTGAAATACTCTGAAAAGAATTATTGATGAATCACTTCTGTAGTTCTCTATTGTCGATCCAATACTTAGGTTGAGAAACTCATAATTGCATTATATTTACTGTATTGACAATAGAATAACAAAAGTAGTAAAATGAGCTAAAATGTCCATAAAAAAATATGTTGTTGTTCTTTATTTTCGTATTCAAATATTGTAAATTTGTTTGTACATTTTTAATTTCCTTTGCGGTGAAAACGAAAATCTGATAAGCACTTGTTAAAAGCTCAGATGAAAAATAAAGTATATTTTTAATATCTTTTCAAATAATAGCACTGTAATTATAATTTCACTTATACGATTTTAAATAACTTTTAAGTATTAATCACATTAAATTTCAGATTAAATATATTTGGTTTATCCACACCAGTGGATGTGTGCCATATAACAGTATGCGGAGTCCGGCCAATCGTTACGTGCAGCCCTACAGCCCTTCACTGGGGTCAAGTTAAACTGTTAACACGAACTCAGAAGACTTTGATACTTTGTAACGATTCTCCCGTGGTTGTCGATTTTAAAATATTCTTGGTAATACGTTCGTTTTTGGTTTCATTCTTGTTCCTACTACTTGTTGTACTAATTGTTCTAGCTGTTGTACTAATTGTTGTAACTAGTGTGTTCAGCACATTAGTAGTTTCCTAGAAAATTATTAGAATTGCCAAATTGGCAATTGGCTTAAAATTTATTTTAAGGAATAAAGGAGGTAAAATTACGGACCATGCAAAAGGTAATTTTGTTAGTGATAAAAAGTTTGTGTATAAAAAAAAAACAGTTTGGTTTCGGCCGAACCTGAGAGCAAAGCCGAAGGTTCGGTTTCGGTTTCGGCAGAAAACATTGTTACTAAATGTTTTTAATTTTTCAGCTTAATCGTGATGGCCGGTGGCAAATTTCGCCAATGGAAGGTCATATAGAACCAGAGTCGGAAAGCGAGCTATCGGTCAGCTTGTACTTAATCGACGCAGATAGCTATTCTAACAAAGCTGTTATTCAGTTAGAAAAAGTTAAAGATATTGTAAGTTGAAAATATCATTCGTACACAATTTATTGATTTTCTTTTGACATATTGCATAATTGTAACTGTATTTAAAAATATAACCTAAAATATATTCTCAAAGGAAAAATACATACACATCTCCATACATTTTTCGTATTATGTATGGTAGCTAACAAGTTAAGAACTAATTAATTATTATACATCATCTCTTTATTGTCCAATCTCCCCTCAGCTATGCGCCTCTTTTTATTTAATAAACTTTGAAAATAACATAAAACTAGAAGCAGTATATTATTGATTATTCGTATTAAGTCAATGGACAATAAATATATTCATCTTATTTCATATTTTAATAAATATCGTATCATATATTCATAAATATTTTGACTCTAATTGATTTATTACTTCTTAGTTAGTGCCTCTGTCAGCAACTGGCGAAGGTACGAGTATAATAGTGGGTGAAAGCAATGACAAAGTAAACCTTGGCCGCCATTTTACTAAAATACCATTAAATTGTAAAGTTGTTATGGAAAATTGTGGCACTCGCATGCACGCTTTGGAATGGAGCGAGCATTATAAAGCTCCTAAAAGTAAACAGCAAACTTCGTTAGTACTAAAGTTAATTTATCATTTTTACAAAATAAATAAAATTTATTACAAATAAATATTTAGTTATAGTAATATAATTGCATTTAGTTATGTATTCACTTAAAAAAAGTATTTTCTATAATAACATAATGGTCGAATCGAACTATTAATCAATAAATATTTAAATTAAGAATCACGAATAATAAATTCTATATTGTAGGGGATTTTTTCATATGGATCCGAGAATATTCAAAATGGCAGCAGGAGAGAAATTCGAACTAACAATAGGTGGTTTGTCGTATAAAGTAGGATTTGTTAATGAAATGTGGTACTTAGTTGGGAGCGTCGAAGGCATCAATAAAAAGGAATTACTATTGGAATGCCAGGTTGTTGCTGAATTTGTGGATCCAAAAATTGAATTATCATCGTCTGTAGTCGAATTTCAGTATGACTATGGACCTTATAATGAATTTTATAAATTAACTGGTAAGGCTGCATAACGACTTATTAAATGTTTAAAATGTATCATAAAATATATTAAGTTATATTTTTCAGATCTTGTGACTATTAAAAATGTTTCGAAGCTGCCATTGGACGTAGAAATAAGCGTTAAACCACCATTCGCAATAATACAAAAGAGTACCGGTTACAAAGTTTCACCTCATGAAGAAAATCTCTGTGGGTGCGTTTGTTACAAAAAGTCCGACTTAAATATACCGTCTGTTTATAATGGAAATGAAAAAGAATCTAGAGTTTTTATTGACTATTTGACTTTAAAACCCGTCAATCCCTTACGAAAAGGTCCTCTACATTTTTTCCAAGATATAAATAAAATTAAATGGGCATTTAAGCTTACTCATTTAGTAGAAGAGAGGTTACAAGATCAAGACGTAATAAAGTTACAAATTTTATTTGATACTAGTGAACATTTGTCACTTAAATCTCGTGTTTACTGTGATTTACTGCGAATTAAATTTAAAGGACACAAGAATAAGGTAAGTAGGTACATATAAAGAAAAGCATACGACCATTCTAATTAATAAACGCTATAATTCTTTTTTATGTTTCTAGGATGGAATAAAACTAATAGGTCAAATTAATTTTCCTAATTTACTCATTTTGTCTCCTAAAGTTGACTTTCAATGTATTCCAAATGGCAGTATTGAAAGTAGAACTAT
The DNA here is from genome assembly GCA_018230445.1 of Heliconius hewitsoni. Taxonomy (NCBI): domain Eukaryota; kingdom Metazoa; phylum Arthropoda; class Insecta; order Lepidoptera; family Nymphalidae; genus Heliconius; species Heliconius hewitsoni. Next base: position 4,709 of record DWAN01001183.1, read on the forward strand.
CAAAATACAAAATGTTACTCCTTTACAAGCCTGCTATAGATTTAACTGGAAAAAGTATTTTATAAACATGACAGCCGTAAGTTTTATACATCTAAATACAATATGAGTTACTAATAAATCCTATATATTTTTCTTTTAAATAAAAAAAACTTTGATTATATCAGCCTGAAAGCTTCGTTTCAACAAGTAAATCTAGCTTATATGAAGCTTCTATTATGAAACCACCTATAAGATCATTAACGAGTGAGTAAAATTTGCTGCCTATAAGTGTTATATGCTTTTTATTTTTAAAATATCTCATTCTTTTTTTATGAATTTAATAGATGTTGCAGAACTCACTGAAATTTTAGCATGTCGAACGCCAATGGTGTCTGTTGTTAGCCTTTCTCATGTCACAGAGCTACATCACACACATAACCTTAATACTGATGTTAATGCTAATTTACTACACCCTCAAGATGCATTGTGCTCGAATAGTGCATGTATACTAGATATTCCTTCATTTGATTATAGATTTATGAAGAAAGTAACTCCTATGGTAACCAATGAATATGAATTAGAATTCGAATGGAAACATAAATTTTCAAAGCTTAATAAGAAAGATTATATTTCCGTGAATGATGTATTCCAGCTTATTCCGCATTCAGGATTATTAAAGCCTAACGAGATACAATATATTAATGTGGTTTTTAAGCCTAAACCAAATATTAATGTTCGTGCTTTATTAGAATGTGAAGTTTTAGGAGGGCCACCGGAGTCGATTATAGTTACCGGTCAAAGTGCAAATCTAATGTACCAAATAAGTACACACAGAGTTAATTACAAAATACGTTCGTTTCATGAAAACGCAACGCAGCAGTTGGATATTTTAAATGTTTCACAATTACCATTTGAAATAAAAACTTACTTAACTGAATCAAAATGTAAATATGATCTATATGGTAATATTCTAAATTTAATTCCCTCAGAAAAACTTTTAGAACCAGAAGAGCAAATAGATATTAAAATTGAGATTAGGCCTGGTGTTATGGGATATTTTCATAGAACTTTTTTATTAGAAATTGGCCACTTACCAGTTTTTCCTATTGAAATTTTTGGATGGGGTGTTATACCACAAATTTATTTGTCATTGCCAAGACCAGCGTTGTTAGAGGTTTTATATTTATTTGTAAATAAATGAAATAAGTATTAATTAAGAATCTATAATTAAAATCCTGTAATACTTTTTGGTTTAGCTTGATTCGTCCTTGGGGTATAAGGCAATATGTACGTTAACTTCAGAATATTTAGATGCCGTTAACGAAATGTTTCTTTACGACAATTCAGAACATTTAAATACGCCGTTAGGAGAAAAATGTCTTGAAGAATCGTTTTTTCAACAAGATTGGCACATATGCTCTATTTGGGTGACAATTTTATTTAGCATTTTCTATATCAATTACTAATCCGAATCAATCTTAATGCTATGCTAGTTTTATAACTAGCATATTCATTTCAAATATTTTAGGATACTTATGCAAATTTTATATTTTAGGATACTTATCCATCAGTAATGGATATTGATTTGGCTATAGAAAGGTTGCTGGCAACAACTTACATCTCTGTGCATCCCGAAATATTAAATTCCTATTTCTCATCATCAAAGATGGGACCAATATCTGGTTTCTTTACGATTCCTTATGTTATTGACTATGGTGTGATAATTACTGGAACAACTGTATGTATTTTTATAATATAATTTTTAAGTTTCACTGTAGATATGATATCATAGTATGTTACACGCTAATAAGTAACAATTTAAGGTACAATGTACCGTTGATGTCGTCAATTATGGCCCAATACTTTCAAAATTGCATATCGTAAAAGGCACTCACATTCCATCTTGGTTGGGAATAAAATTGTGTGGAAAGTTAAGCCCAGGAGAAAGTGGAAAGCTTGAAGTTACATTTTCACCGACTTCATTAGATTTTACTGAATTAGAACAAAATGTGGAGACGTCGTTTAATATAGAGGTATGGCGACTTAGTCAATTTTATTTATTAATGAAGTATGAGGCTAGTCGTAACGCAGGACCAATTGAAATATTTTATATTTTCACTTCCTCGTTTTGGTAAGGAGGCAACGCCCCAAGCCAATACCTCGTGGACCTGCGGGATACAGTGTGAAAGAGAAAATATATAAAAAAAACAATAAAGGATATAACATAAAACATCAACATTCGTCATCAACACGTATTTTACAAGATTGGCGCTGTTTTTTCTGTTAATTCACTTCACTTTTTGAGTGTCGCAAGAGTACAAGCGTACAGCTATAAAAATGTCGATTATGGGTTCGAGTCCCACTCGGAGGAATGAAATATTTAATAATTTCATAGCTTTGGTAACTAGACAAAAGCGTTGAGCTCCGCCACTCGACACGCAATACCTCAAGAATTCGACGGTAAGTGGGGAGCGAGTGTGTCTTAATGGAGAACGGAGTGTTTTAACACTAGGTTTACAGGTTTAACATTAGGTTTTCCCCCTCTACCTATCCTATGCTATGTGCGGGAAATTAAACTTCTTCGACTATCAACTAAGTTTCCAAGGTCAACTGAGGACTCCTGCTGCTTGTCTCACCACCCACTCTTTTTCTTAAATATTTTTTGGGGTTAAATCCTAATTCAGAAAAATTGTATTTACATAAAGATAACACATACAGAATGGGCCACGATAACCTACAAAATCGTACATTTTTTTATTCTAAAGGTTCCATATGGCGTTACGATACCTATACAAATAAAAGCTTTATGCGCCGTGCCTTACTTAATGTCGAACGTGAAAGAAATAAACTTTGGTTCTGTAAGATGCGGTGATAAAATTATATCTTCAATACCACTTAAAAATGTGTAAGTAAAAAAAAATATTTTATTATTATATTTATTATTTTTTATATTACTTTAAGCAGCAATAAGTGTCTTTATAAATGTAATATTCTTGTAGAGGAAAGCCAAGTTGCATATGGTTTGTAACGCTGAGACTAAAATCTGGTTCTAATGCAATGGCAGTCCTTGAGAGTTCTGGAAAATATGAGCCAAATGAAGGAGGGTGGTTAAGTATAGCTTTTAAGCCAACCGTGGAAGTGAGTTGAAATATTTATTCCTAATAGAAAATTTGATCCCAATTAATTACTGCTAATATGTTTAAAACGCTAAAACAAAAAAAAAAGAAATCCGAACAAAAACATATTGGAAATTAGCATACATAATACTAGCAGCATTGACTATAAGTTACTCTTAATATTATTTGCAATAAATAGCAGGGCATCACTCATCGGCTTGAGCCGAGTGTGCAAGCGAGAGCGCCGAACTAACGCCAGAGAGGCACGATCGACCTAAGCCTTTGGCTTGTGATGCATTTATCCATTTAAATAGCACATTGTTACTTGTAATTAATCTGCATAATTATAAAAAAAAAAAAATTTACTCCGATCCAAAACCAGTTCTTTGTGCTGCTAATTGTTACTATTTATTAACGATATTGGATAACATTCTCAGATGTTATACGAAGGTCTCCTGGTTTTTAAGTTTCATATGAATCCTAACAGAATGATAATACCCGTTATTGGACAAGGAATTTTGCCTCAAGTGCATGTTATTGGCTCAAATATCAATTTTGCGCCAACACTTCCTTGGGCTGAAACAACAGAAATTTATTTTGGACTTACAAATCCATGTCCGTTTCCAATTGAACTTATAATAGCACATAGCGATAAGTAAGAAGTTTGTAACTGAGTTAATTATATCTAAAAAATATAAAAACATTTATTCAATAGAGATACTAACGATATCGTAGATTGTGGAGAGAGGAGGACGAAGTATATCAGTTACTTTATAAATATTATAACAAGCCGGAGGAGATGCTTTTACCAGCAATAGAACCCGGTTCTGGAATTCCAAAAGAAATTTCAATATTTTGCAACAAATTCAAAGAACGAGTGAAGAAGTAAATTATGACTTATTAATTCTATTATTTTTATTTGTTTGAATAAGTACATATTATTTTTGTAGGAACATATTAGAAATACATAAATATGCATGAACATTATTTACAGATGTAAAGAGGAAGAATATCAATCAACTATTCCTCTAACAGTACGTGCATCAACATCATCAAGGTACTATTATATTAACTTATCGAGAAATGGTGGTCTATTAGCTATATCGATTTTAACTTGGCAATATTAAAACAGATCTAGCCGAAATATTTTCGCAGTTTTAGTAAGCTAAAATGTTTTCTAATTAACAAAATTAAGTTAATTGTCTTACGTGTAGTTAGAAAGTAAATAATATATGTTCTTAATATTTTAATGCATTAAATAATAATCAACAGACTTGTTTCAGAAAAGCAAAGAGTCCAAGAACTGCGGCTAAGTCCGTGGCCGCAAGAGAAGCCGCTGCACCTAAAGTACATAGAACTGAAAATGAAATTGTGACAGGTTAGTTTAGTTAATACATATAAAGTACAATATCTAAAATGTATGTGTTTTTAACAATTTTATGAAACCTGCCCTTTAGACGTGATGAAGGAAATGAGAGAAGCCAAAGTTGATCCATTAGAGGAATGTGTTAAAGCATTTGAAACTGTCGCAAGTGTTAGTGACACAAGTAAACATTCAAACGGAATTTTAATTTTCATGCACGGATCACCTTGTGAAGGTTATTTAACTATTAAATGTTATTAATAAATGAAAAAATGTAAACATTACAACTTATTACAACGTAAAAACGTATATGACTTGGTTGATATAATATTAGCAATGACTTACATAAGTAGATTGTTAAAAAAGTGAGCGACGATTGTTATTTTTTTAATCACATTGTAACTAAATAATAAGTATCTACCTATTATGTAATTTTTTATAAACACAATGACCTTTATGGTAAAATTACAGAAGTTCAATGTCAAGAAATGGCATATACTATCGGGAAAGCTTTGTCGTTACCGACCATCAATATAGATTTGTGCGTCGTAGATGCGTTATGCGTTTGCGATTGTCCAGCGAAATCAGTACTTACACAAGCCATCAACGAAATGTATGAGATTTCACGTAAAAATGTAGCAAAAGTGGACTCTGACGAAAAAGAAGAGGCCGAAGGTATAAAGCTATGAAATACAATTGACTGACTAATCTTGTGTTTCTTTTTTGTTTTATTTTTTGATAATTCAATTGTTTAGTAAGTTAATTTAAGATGGTCATACGTGTCAAAAAAGGTGACTCGTGTGTAAAAAATATTATATGAAACAAATTACTAGACTTATAATAGATTTTCTTGTATAACTTGCATGTACAGACAGCGATCAGTTACATTCTTATACTTATCCCACATATCCTAGCGCTGCAGGGTAGGCAGCAAGTCAGGAACGTAGTGTTAATACTCAGTTAACGTTTTTCCGTGGGAACTCAAGACACTGCGTGTTTAGTGACGGAACGCCGTGGTTTGCATTTCCAGAGCAGAGAAATGTAATTAATTTAGTGTGTGTGAGGGGATAACGAATCCACAACAATCGCTTTTACAGTTAGTGTGTGGGACACTGCCACTTCGGCATCAAAGTATATAAAGCATGCATGTGTATTTATTTATTATATTAAGTTAATTAAGATTTTTTTAGTTGTTAAAAATTCAATCAAAGCTAGCTAGCTAAATAGAATATTGTCAGCGTCAGAACAGGACCTTCTAAATAAAAAAAATACGTTTTTATCTATGTTTATTTATTATGTATATAGTTTTTTACGGTCTACTGTAAAAAACGTATTTTTAAATTTATAAGGTATATATTCTGACGATATATTGTATTTAGCTAGCTAGCTAGCTAGCTTTGATAGAATTTTTGACAATTAAATGTAGATGCACTTAGGGCATAGGGCTAGGCTAGACGTATATAGGCTATATGGGACAGTTTAAGTATAGATACATTAATAATTTTCAGCTGTACCTGAGGATACGGATGATAGTTTTGATATGTTGTTGAAAAAAATTGAAATTTTAGCAAACTATAAAAATATGAACGCTCCACGCTCTAAAGCAAGTGATAAAAAGAAAAAAAGATCTCCTAATTCATCCCTTGTATCACATTCAGTTCTTGGTGCAATGGGATCCACAACTATGTTTCAAATGGTAAAATATATAATTATTCTAACAGAACGATAATATCATAAAAAAAATCAGATAGACTAAAATTAAATTGACTTTTATTTAAATTTAGAATTGAAAAGGTATGCCAATGTTTATTACTTATGTAAACCATTTGTTACTACAATTTAAATGGTTTTTGCTTAATTTACTTTGCGCAGGAATTAATAGAAGAGCTACTAACAACGTATTTTAAACTACCAAAATTTGAAAGAGGGTTTGTTGTGGATTCGTTGACCAGTATAGTTCTAAAAAGTCCGCCAGTGGCATTAACGACATTTATCAAATGTAAACACCAGATATGGAACATACATTTAATATTATGCCATTCAGATTTTAATAAGTGGGCTCAGAAATATGAAGAAAATCAGAGGGAGAACGAAGATGTTGATGAGTAAGAGTTCTATTTTTATACTCCGTTTCAACTTTTATTTACATTAGTCGAGTTGTGCAAGTGTTCAGGTGAAGAGGAATAAATTCAATTAGAAAATATGAAACCAGGTCCATTATTACTATTCCGTTATTACAACATAAGCCAACAATATATGTTTAATCTGTTTTATATTGTACGTTATGTATGTTTTAGAAATGTATCTAAGATATATGATGAGGAAGAAATAGGAGAAATCATTGACTCTTATGATAATATGGAAGCTGAAGAATATGAAAACGCAAATCCTGAATTGAAAGCTTTATACATTGACTATGGCTTAGAGGAAAGGCGTTTGAAACATTTGGCAAAATGCAGGTAAATTAATAAAAGCTACTTAAATTTTAAAATAGTTATTTATGAAATGAATCTAAAAATAAAATTTATTCTAAAAATTTTCAGTTCGCCAGTAGAAGTTGTATCTAAAGAAAAAAGTACCCGAGGTAACTAAAGGTCTCGAAACAATTTTATGGTTTACTACGATTATATATTATATCTAATGCATTATTTACAGATCATAGTAAATTAGTATTACCTACAGATAAGGAGGAATCAAAAAAGAAAATTAAAAAAGATGATATTAAAGGTAACTTTGTATTTATATTATTGCAATGAATTAATTAATTCTGTCTTATTCTGTAATTATTAAGTTGGTTTAAATTGTAAATAAATGTTTTATTTATTGTATAACAATAGTACTAAACATGCAATATAAAAATACGTACAACCCAGTTACAATACGTGTAGACCTGAAGTCGATAAAAGTGACGTCACTTTGGTACTGTGCGAGATTGCCTTTTTTTAATTTATCTCTTTTACTTTACTATTGATTAATTTAAATTTTGGTGCTTATTGTTGTGATGTTGATTATTATTATTAAAATGATGAAAAATATAGTAAAAAAATCTCGGCTAATCCGTGGTCACGGGTAGACTACTGCAAAGTGTTCGAAACGTCGGGTTTCCAAAAATGTATAAAATTACGAAATATACGCGATTAATCCGCGTATATTTCGTATTATAATTTTATACAACGCGATTAATCCGTTAAAATAGTTTCATTTAAAATATTATGAATTATTTACTAAAATAAGGCGTTTATTGGCGCGCGATAGCCAAAATCCACGCGAACGAATCCCAGAACGAAAGCGGAATACAGCGTGAAGCTGATTATTAAATTTTATTTATAAAAGTATACAGAATTTTATTTATAAAAAAATAAGAATAAATAATTGGCACACTGACGCAACCGTGCAAGCGCGGGGATGTGAAACAAGTGTGAGGAAGGGCTTTATATTTCAGCAAGATCTACAGATATTGCGGCCGGATTATAATTCACTCATACATATTATATATAACCTTCTTGATCTGACTGATAAAGTGTGATTTACTTGTTTTATAATTTACTAATTATGGGTTTGTTCTAGTTAAACTGACAAGTGAATATGTAATGATGAATACTAAATATAATGACTACATGAAAAATACATTTGAAACTCTCATAAACGTAGCTAATAATTGGGTATTAGAATTGGCTGATGTAGGAAGCCCTTTGTATGGTTTCACTGGTCGCGTTATTAACTCAGCTCAGAAGAAAAATAAGAAGAAATCAGAGATGCAAATACAGGTGGTATAATATATAAGGAGAATTTGTTAAAATGTTAAGGTCGATTTTTATTTAAATTCTGAAAAATAATAGCCTTAAAAGGAGGGCAATATTAAAGCCGCTACTTAAGTGAGGTATCAGATGAAAGGGCGCTGGCTAAGCTATGCTTGAATTTCAATTTCAGAAAAAGCTCAAGACCTCCAATTTTTGTACGGAACCCTCGGTGGCTAGCGTTTGTTCTTAATTTTTGCTTTCTACTTAAAGATATTTGATAAAATTAATAAGAATATATATTATATATAAACGTGTTACACGGCTTTTCTGGTTATATTAGTTTTTAATTCTTAAGTATTTTTTCTTTTTTATTTCTTCCAATAATGAAAAATATTATTACCTTATAATTTATTTTTGTCTTTGGTCCTAGTAACTAATTAGACCTGTAGTAAAATTAATTGAGAAATAATATGGATATATGTTTTAAATTTATTCATGTGTACATTTTAAGTACTTTGCTCAATTAATATAATTGCTATTATATTAATTTAGTAATAACATAACTCAAATTATTTGTATTACCAGATGTCAGACGTCAGTTTTTCTGAAAGAGGCTTTCCACTAACATTTGTTACGTGTCCATGTCTTCGATATAAACAAGCTCTGATAAATATGTTCTTAAAATCAAATGAAGTTCAGGAATCTTTAAGAAATGAAGAAAAGTATGACATTTTAAAGAGTTCTATAAGCAAAAAATCATATACTGTCTTACTTCCGAAGACGTTCCCAGTGATAGCTTATGAAAAACCATTAGAATGGCGCTATTTAGACGAAGTGCCGGTATGCGAATAATAATAATAATTTAGCAATTTAATCAGCTTCACGCCGCATTTCGTATTTAGCAGACGGTACCTAATATTAAGACACTCCGTTCCCCACTTTCCGCTGGATCTGCCGAGGCATTGCGGATTGAGTGGCGCATGGAACTCCACGCGGGGCTTTGCCTTGATGCCAGAGCGAAGAAATGATAATATTTATAAATAATAATGCATATTCGTAACAACTAACAACTATGGTTGCGAATAAAATGTATTGTTAATATTGAAATTTTGTTAATTATTTAATTATTATTATTTTAAATATCCGTATTTTTTTTATTATAAAAAAGATAGTTTCACGTTGAGGCGTGGCATGAGAGGAATTAAACGCTTATAAAGGTCTTTTGAGTGCGGCCGCAGTATCATAACTATAATTTGTTTAGTTACAAGATTTTGTTATATTTCTATTCTTGACCAAATGAATAAATAAACAATAAGTATTCTTTTGTTTAGATAAAAAAATGCGAATGCAATCAACTCACTGATTTAAATTTGCTGGATGATACAACTCAAGACAATGTTTTGTACATTCTTTCCAAGTGGCATTGCGAGTGTGGTAAAAAGGTAATACTGTGCGATATAATTATATAGTTTAGCTTCACGCTGTATCTCGCATATAGAAGGGTAGAGGGCAGGTAGAGTGAACCTGGGAACTTAGTGTTAAGATATTTCGTTTCCAATTTTCCGCCGAATTCTGGAGGCATTGTGTGTTGAGTGTCTGAAATAAACGCCGCGCTTTGCCTCGAGACCATAGCGAAGAAAATAGAAAATTTCCCACTCGAGGTAATGAAATATTTATATTTTATCTTTCATTACCTCCAGTGGGAATCAAACCCACAGCCTGTCGCGTTTACAGTCACACTTTAAGCTCCAGCGTCACAAATTTACGACTGATACCTGATACGTTATAATTATTATAAGATATGCGATATAATAATGGTACGTGGATTGGTGGAACTCAACGCCACGCTTTGTTTTATAACTAAAGTGAGTATATAAAAGTATAAAATAAGTTATTGAGTGTGGATCGAATTTACAACCTTATATAACCTTTATAAAAATTACCTAATTAAGAGTAGAAATTCTTGCGACGAATTTTATGAAATAGGAGAAAGTGTAATTATTATTTAAAAGTTTTATTACTTAAGCGCATTACTTAAAAGTTTCTTAAAAAGCCGGAAAAATTTCAAGCTTAAGCTGTTTCAGGTGACGTCCTCTCAAACTTCAACAAGCAAAATACCTTCTACTTCAATAGAAAGAGTTGAATCTGAAGAAAGTGAAATTGACAATTATCCTCTACCTTTGCATGCTGTAGGATCAAAATCAGGTGTCATAAAATTGTTTTTTTTTAACTGTTTCTATTTTTAATTTTAATTAGGTTAATTTTAATTAGGAAAGCAATTGGCCATATATAATTTTACTTTGTTCACGCTGTGTGCCACAAAGTAGGGAAAGAGATAGGCTGGAGACACTATGTTCTCCACTATCCGACAGAAGACTTTGCGACATTGTGTGTAGAGTGGCGGCAATATCACTTACCAGGGAGTGATTTATTATTTCGAAAGCAGGCAAAAAAATATTTTTTTTATCGTTGTATTATTGTTATGGTTGTATTTATTAACGACTTCAAAAAGAAGTAGATTATGTTTTCGACTTTTTTTAATTTTTTCGCTAGTGTGTATGCGATTATTTAGCAAAATATCAATGGATTGGAAATGGGAGCACACTTAATTGACAATCGCAGAATTTTCACATTTACTTTGCTCATAATAAGAATTTATTCAGCATAAAATTTTCTTTGTAACATATATATTAGTAGATATAAATAGTTAACACATAGCCCAAGCCATTGATTTCTCTGAAATAATATTTTAAATTGCTATTCGTGACGTACCTACTGTCCTCTTTTTTGCACCTATAATATTGAAACCAGCTTTTGATTAGATTGTTTTTTTTAAATTAATTAGCGGGCCTCCAAAGTCAAAGTTAGCCCAGGGCCTCCACAATTCACAGATAGACAAATCTTGATTTAAATGAGAATATTTAATATTTTATTTTCTTTTATATATTTTTGTTGCTTTACTAAACGGCTACAATTACCACTTCTAACACTTCTTCTTACGTCCTAAATAGTCATATCAATCGATACGGCGTGTTGAGAGCCATCAGTGTCTTTGAAAATGATTGGAAAATGGAAAACTGCGCCATGTCCTTATGCTGTCTACTTAATGGCACATTGACATGGTTAATATGTCTATATTATTGATGTTTTTGTGTCTTTTCAGATATTAATGAACGAATAGTGCTACAGCCAGGAGACCTGGTGAGATGTAAATATACATATAGTCCACAAGAAGAAGGGAATCATGGTGTGAAGAGATATGTAGAAGTGAGCGGTTGGCCAAGTTCACGTGTCGATATTATTGTTACCGGAACATGTGATTTGCCAAGGTACTTTGACATTTATTCTTTAATTTTGTAAGCATTAGGTATACATTGAAATTCCGTATTTAATTTTTACTGCCATAACAGGGTAAGTTCATAATTATAATTCTTTTTCCTAGTGGATACTAGTACTATCCACAACCATAGTGTTTACAGGTGGACACTGTATTATCTCGTCACGATCTCTTAAAAGATTTTATACCACTTTGACCTTAAAATAATATACATATTTAGGTTAGACAGCCGACCGAAGAAAATGTTCGAAAGTTTTGTCCGAAGGACCGTTGAAAGTAAAATTTATAAAGGTACTTACTTAGACGACCTTAAACATTTCGAATTTGGACCCATTTTTATTGGAAGCAATCGGTAAGTAGATCACATCTATATTTTAAAAATAACTAATTAATATTTAATTTCTAACATATGTAGGTATATATTTATTTTTACAGAACCTACGAGGAAAAACACACAATCCATCTTAAAAATTCATCTTTGATTACTGATAATGTTGATGTTGAATTTTTCGAAGACACCACCATTTTTCAACTTGATAAAACTTTCCTCAGTTTGGAGGTAAAAAATGAATTTTAAATTAAATTTCAAGTGTTTCTTTTCATATAACTAAAAGATTCGGGGCACAGAAATAATAAAAGTAAAGAAAGAATTAATTCTTTCTTTATATTTATGTGTATGTACGCAATAAAGTATTGATCTATATTTTGTGAATAATACATTGTATGTATACCCTAAATACCTAAATATATTTTACTTTATTTACGTCATCAAACCTATTCCTCCATTGTTCTGTTATTTTAGGTGTATTATAATATGTTAACGAGTCTTTATATTATAGTGACGTTTAGTATTTATGTATCCCATGGAATCAAAATACCATATATTTGATATGTTTTTCTTAAATCAGCCTGGATGTAGAGGGAAGTTGACAATATCAGCGGCTCCCACAGAAGTCGGTGCCCACACCAGTGTTTTATTATTCTGTATTAAAGATAATCCTGAAATTGTTCGCGTTACTATAACCTGTAGTGGCGTTGTCCCCGCGGTTGAGATTCTTCCACTTACTAAAACGATTGGTGAATAATTTTTCCTTTTTGTATTATATCTATGTATTTTACAATTCTTGTATTTTTCTTAATGATAAAATAATTAAAAAAATGGCCCTATTTTTAGCTTTACTTATTTAAAAAGTTTTGGTTTTTATATGAATAAATAACAAAAAAAATATTTTCCAGAATACGGCAAACACTTATTATACCGTCGTGAGGACGATCGATTTATAGTTAAAAATGACTCGGTCCTATCAGTCAAATGGCAAATTCGTAATCCAGATGATTTTGTAGAGGATTTTATAATAGCCCAGTCTAGTGGCGTCGTATCTAGAAACGACAATCAGGTCGTCTCGGTGACCTACATCGCGTGTAGAGTCGGCGTCATCTCTAACAAAGCACTGAATATCGATGTTAGTTAAATTTAACTCTTACTACACAGTTTTGAACGCCTCAGTAAATTTAGACTGCTCTTTTCTGAATATTATTAGTGTTATTGTTGTTGTTGATTAGGAAGAAATATTTAAATTATCTTAATAATAACCTTTTATTACGACTGCGATGAGATAAAATATTTTTAGGTAAATATTATTTAGATTAAATGTTGGGGAATCATAGTCAGTATTATTTGTCTACTCCTTGCCTTGGTCTCTTCTGAATAACTATATGATAAATTTTGCTTGTCATATTAACAATTTAGACATACATACATTCTCGTTTATAATATAGTTCTAATTTTAAATATTTTATTAAATCTATAGATTTATGACGAAAGAGGTCGTGGAGAGCCCATGCTGACCGACACGTTATTCATATCTGCAGAATGTTACGATGTAATGGTGGAGTGTGCTTACGAAAATCCTATTGAAAATTTCTTAAATTATGGGAACGTTAAAGTTAATTCCACCGTTTATAGAGAAATGTATCTGCTCAATAGAGGGCGATATAACGTTTATTATAAGTTAGTAACTTCTATGATTAAATAATTTTAGAACTCTACTGAAACTCAAATCATTTCAGTTTCTATATTATTTTATCTCATATAAGAAATCCAACTTAATCTTCATACGTATTTTTAAGCACATACTTTACCTACATATCATTTTTAGGCTGAAAAAGGTGAAAAATTTTCCCGAGCCCTCCTTACTACGATCGTTTGAAGCTGCACCCGAATGTGGTTTAATACCGCCGTCTGTGAAACTAGTTGTAATAGAGTTTGAATGTACTCCCACTACGTCTATGAATATAGTAAATGTTCCTGCGTATATTTGCTCGTTGTTGGACGGCAGCAAGAATCAGGTTGTTGTGGCAAAGTTCCCAGTCTGTGTTACTATTGCCTCGTTTTACAATACGTGAGTTTTATATGATATTCTATATAAAGTAGAGCATATTCTGCAATATTTATATGAAAAAAAAATATTTCTTGCCGTGTGATCCCGGCCTAGAATAGGATCATCCTGGTACTGGTGGTGTC
>DWAN01001184.1:0-18765 GCA_018230445.1 Heliconius hewitsoni
TTTCAATGTACAGAAACGACTTTTCTACAGATTTATTATAAGTATAGATATAGATTTTCATTTCTTCGCTCGGCTGTCGAAGCAAACCGCGGCTTTGAGTTCCGCCACTCAACACATAATGTCTTCAGAATTCGATGGAAAATGGGGAGCGGAGTGTCTTAACACTAGGCTCCCTCCTCTGCCTACCCCGCTTCATGCGGGGAACTGCGTGAAGCTAAAAAAAAAGAAATAAAAGTGATATTTAAGCTACTAATTAGGTCAGGCATTTGTTAATGTGTAACAATAACGCCATTGATACTTATAAATTAGATTAGGTCAGCGACCATTTCCTATAAAATCAATATTCACTCAACAACAATTGTAATTTATAATATGCTTTTTTGTATTTTTATTCGTAAGCCTTTTTTATGGAAAAAAAACAAGGCAAATGAGCGTACGGGTCACCTGATAGTAAGTGATTACCGCCGCCCACGACCCCGTGTAACACCAGAGGAGCTACAGGTGCGTAGTCGGCCAACGAGATGGAAATAGACGCGCTTTTTAAAGGTACTCAGCCTGATGTGAAATGCCTAAAGGTATTTATTGAAGAATTCTTTAGATAAAAATAAATATCTAACTTTTCGCTTAATTAAATTGGGTATTAAATTGAGATTTTCATGATAAAACTGCTTGCTCGGATATGGGTGAAAAATGTAGTGTTTATTTGTTTTTTTACACTTAATTTTATGTGCCTACCCGGCTATATGGATGAAACAGAATAAAAATATATTAATATATTTGAAAATTTGTAATTCAAATATAAAATACTTTATATTTACTTAAGTGTCTTAAATTTTTGCACATACGAGTACATGTATATAATTACAAAAACAAATGACATACTTCAACAAATTTATCCGGATCTGGCAGAAAGTTGCCAGTATAGAACTGCATACCAGGTTGATTACTATATACCTCTAGGACCCTTCCAGATATAGGATGAAGTACTCTGAAATCAAATATATGTAATCAAATAAACAATAAAATAGGAGGGTAGCTTAATATAGTCATATCAAATCCTGACACAGTTGGAATCTGTTTGAAAATAACCTGTAAGCCTTTACCTGGCTTCTTCTTAAATGTTCTTGCCTTAAACATATACTAATAATAATATATTAACTACAGAAAATGATCAAAATAAATTCAATATCACAGCATATAGCCTAAATATGGTCAAAGATACTTTAGAACCTCGCATACAATTTGATTCCTTTATAGTTATAATATTAAGAAATTCAATATCTGCGTTGCGTGAGGTACCTGAGAAACAATTTTATTATATAAACCTTATATCACGTGGGTGGTTCTAGTTACTAGTAATACCTGTGAGACGCCACGCTTATCATGTTCATATACATCGCTGGCTTAGCACGTTCAGGAAATATAACCGCTAAATAGTGTAAACACTAAACAAAATAAACTAAATGGCTCATTTAGAGCAACAATTGCGTATTTATTTTTTTTTAATTTGGCACGACGGAGACGTCGTTTTTTTTAGAATATGAGGTTAATGCTGTTAGCTCTATTAGATTTTACAGCGGCACTAGGTGGGTAGGAGCGAGTGTAGTCTTCCTGAAAATTTTGTAGCCAATACGTGATGCTGAAGTATGTCGACGGTAGCAAGGGCTTTCCTTACGAGACACGAGCCTCAACAAGCGGCCGTAGATCAGTCTGGTTCAAGAGACTCAGTCAATGTTTGTAAACTAGCTTTCCGCGTACATTGTCATATTTAATTAGTTATTTAACGCTATCTCTCTACTCTCTCATAAATCGCTCACACTAGAATTTCAGTCTACCCACCACCTCCATGGTCATAGAGACAAATTGAGTCAACCCAATTTAAGTAATCCTTTATTTTCATTATTTATAATATAATATTAAAATTAGGTATTTATTTACTTTATTTTTATTCACACAGAATATTTTTTTTATCAATGCTGCCGATATATTAAAAGATAATGTTAGTAATTTTATTTAACTATTAGCACTATTCAAATCATACAGTTAAACTAATTTTGTCAATTATTTCAAATAGATGTAATAACTTGCTTAAAGTTCGAAACGAAACTTCGAAATTCGAACCTATATTAACCGTACACGGAAAAAAGTATATCATTAGACTAGACTAGAAATTCAGAACCACACTGAAACGGTAGCTGAACCACTAGAAATTTCTTTAGAAAGAAGCGAAATTGCGACATAAAATCCTATAGTGTTAGATGTAATTATCGATTTAGGCGGCTATATGAGGTATATGAAGCTAAATTCTAGATTCGTTGATAATTCTTCACTTTTAATTTGGTAATGTAATAGATATTGTAAACAAGGGTCTCCTTTGTTTCACATAATGTAGAACATTTTTAAGAGCAACAAAGTAATAGTATTTCTGTTTCAACTTATTTTTGCCATTATTAAAGCGTAATAGTATTTATATTTCAAATAAAAGAATATCTTTAATATTACATCAGAGGTCAGTCATGGCGCAGCGGCACGAAGTGTAACTGTAAAACCGACTGGTTGTGGGTTCGATCCACTCGAGGAGATGAAATATTTACTTAAATTTATATTTCAATTTCTTCGTTCTGGTGTCGAGGCTAAGCGCGGCGTTGAGTTCTGCCACTCAACATGCAATGCCTCCAAATTTCGTCGGGGGAAAGGAGTGTCTTAACACTAGGTTCCCTCTGCCTATCCTGCTGTGTGCGGGATACTACGTGAAACTGATTTATTTATTTATTTTATTTAATATTACACAATTTTATATAAAATTACGTTAAATCATTAGTCTAACTAACCGACTTTGGAAGGCGAGACCTTGTTCCGTGCCGTGAGTGATACAATAATTAATATCGAATCCATCTCTGGGTATTTTGGGAAGCATCGTGCGTAAAGCTCTTGGTACCCTAAAGTCGTACGCCGTACCCCCGACTACATTTTTTTCGCCTGAAAAACACGTTAATAAACATAAACAATTGAATATTAGTAATATATATATATTAAATTATTTGAAGCCAGTCGTGGCCCGTGGCGCATGGTCACTAGCATGTGACTGTAAAATCGACAGGTTGTGGGTTCGATTTCCACTCAAGGAAACGAAATATTTAAAATCTTCATTTCCTCGCTCTGGTAACGAAGCAAAACAAGACATTGAGTTCCGCCGCAAAATTTCGCGGAAAATGGAAAACGGAAGTGTCTTAAGTCTTAATGATAGGTTCCCTGTGTCCACCCTACTATGTATGGGATGCAGCGTAAAGCAAAACAAAAAATTAAAATCTATTAACGGTAATTATTCAATGTGATGTTTATTTATGTAATTTTAGATTAATCTTATCTGAGCATTACGCAAAGGCACTATAAAATAGTGCGCATTTAATCATTTACATTTTTATGTCTTTGATATCTTTATGATTTGTATAATCATACAAACAATTGTTGTTCCTCATTTTCTTATATAGGTTTATTTCATAATAAATTGATACCGATTAAGTCCAGACGTTAAAGACTATATAATAATAAATATTTCAACTTTCGACCTGATAGCGACCTGACATAATGAACAATATATTTAGTATGAACCTTTGACAATTTTTTTTTTGTTATTTTTACACATTTTTTATTCATTAACATTATAAATGATTGATTCATTAGGTATTTTTTGATAATTTTCCGGGTTCCGTACCTCAAAAGGTAAAGACGAAACTCTTATAAGATCACTTTATTGTCCGTCTGTCGATACCATTTATGTCGAGATCGCATGAAAGTATCAGGTTGAAATTAATATCCAACATTCGAGTCTATGGTCTCTTGAAGCACAGAGAAAATCTGCTAACTATTAGCGCAATCAATAGATACAAGCATTTATATATTTATTTAATATGAAATTCGCCGTGTTTTCAAAAAAGTATTTCCCGTAAACATGCAGTTATGATATTTGGCACGAAGTGAGAACTTCAATGCAAATACATGAGAAAAATATACCTATATAATACATATAGGTATTCCATAGGAAAACATCATTAAAAACTTATATTTGTAGTTCATTTTATATAAAATGAGAGCAAACTTAAGTTTTTCAACTTTGGAAGTTGAACTTCCCGTTGACCATTCTCAAATCGGTACGGAAGCCTCGGTGGACAAGTCCAACTAGCACTTAATCGGCTGTCGTGTATCATTTTAAAAAGTTTCAGCTAAATAAATAATACAGTTATTCAATAGAAATATTCAAGCTTAACTTAGCCAGAGTCGTTTCATCTGATACCTTACTTAAACTAGCGGCTTTAATATAAAATTTTGTTCGCCTTTTAAGGCTATAATTTTTATTACATTTTAACCACAAATGTATAGATTTTTTTTTTCCTGAACCTGTAGATGCCTGACCTGAATTAATTTTAAGTCCCTTTATAGCGTCGAAATAAGCGTTTTTTTATATATGCGACATAAACGGCAATATCTTTTTTCAAAGTGAATGTAGAAATACGATTTTTCAGAAAAGTAGATTTGAGTATACGGTTTGAATATAAACTCGATATCCCCAAGCAATCCTCAAATAAAGGCTCTTGACAGTCAGACAGACTAGAGAATTATCTTATAAAGGTTTCTTTTTTATTAAAAGGTACAGAACCCTAAAAATCACTGTTTCGATTTTGTTCTTAATTATAGATTTTCTCATATATATTTAATACTCAGACATAGATCAGTAACACTTTTATTATACGTACAAATTTAATGTGTAATACAAAATTGCTCGTCAGTCATAAAAAAAAGATAATCATTGAGAGGCCATTGAAATACATCTTATATACAATGTCATACCTGTAACGAGTCCCTCATCATCAACTGCGGTGTACTTATCCGCATTTATCGTAAATATATGGTCATACATTGTTTCAGAGCCAGCATGCTAAAAAAATATTAAAAAATAAGAAAAGTAGAAGAGAAAGAGAAAAAATATATCTCAAGGTACTTAACATAACTTTACAACATAAAATAAGTAATAATGAATCTTCTTTTTTATAATAATAAAACTAACTAACTCCCTTTGAATAAAAATAGCTATATTACAAAAATTCGCTCTAAGTTAAATTGCCATTTAATTTTACAAATTTTAATATTTCAATTTCAAATTTCATAGTGGCGCAGAGCATAAGCGCGTGTGACTATAAAAGCGGTGGTTATGGATTCAATTCCCATTCAGGGAAATAATATATTTAAAATTTTCACTTCCTTGCTCTAGTAACGAGGCAAAGCATGGCGTTGAGTTTCGCCACTGAACACACAATGTCTCGAATAGGAGAGTGAAAGTAGGAAACAGAAGTCTCTTAATGGGAACGGAGCTTTTCAAGTAAATTTTTGTACGTTTTAGCTTTTCGTATCTCGTATCGTGTAATAGCACTGTAGGCAGGAAGAATCCACTTATCATCAAACACAAACACAATCATCTCTGCTTTCTTAGAAAAATTTACATGATGATGAATTGTAGCCATGTACATGATGATGAACCTTGAACCAACATGTGAACAGGCAAGCATTGTCTCATTTCATTATTTTAATCTCATATATAAATTCAATACTAAATTATAACAGTTTACTAAATTATAACATTAGCACCAGTCGTGGCGAAATTTATATTTCCATTTCTTCACTCTGGTGTCGAGGCGGCGGCAAAAGGCGGCGTTGAGTTCTGCCACTCAACACACAATGCCTCCAGAATTCGCAGAAAGTGGGGAACGGAGTGTCTTAACGCTAGGTTCCCTCTGCCTTTGATTGATTTGATTTTAATTATAACATTTAAATTGTAATAATTTTAAACAACTTACGTGGCCTGCCAGATTAAAATAGCACGAGTTACTCAAGTTGACAATAGTCGGTTCACTAGTAGTGCACTTCATTTCTATTTTAATAGTATTATCACACGTAACTTCAAAGGAGACCTGAGCCATCACTGTACCAGGGTAGCCCTCGTGGAACCGTTCGGAGATGTGGCTCATGATAACCTTGTTACCAGTCACATAGGATCTCCAGTTCACCTGCAAGTATTATTTAATTTTCTATAAATAGAAGAAGTACTAACTATTAAATTACAAATTTCAGTTTATAAATCATACAGATATTTAAATAAGTCGTGGCGCAGGAGCATAAACGACACTATAAACGGGACAGGTTGTGAGTTCGATTCCTACGTGAGGAAAGAAATATTTCATATTTTCATTTCCTCACTCTAGTAACGAGGCAAAGAGCGGCGTTGTATTCTACCCAACACGCAATGCACCTAGAATTCGGCGGAAAGTCGAAAATGGAAGTATATTGATGGGAACGCAGTGTCTTAACACTGGGTCCTTTGCCTCTCTCTCTGCCACGTGCGTCAAAAAAATCGTAGTTTTTTTTTAATTATTCAATTTATTTCATTTCAATGTTTCAGTATGAATTTAACAATTGCAAACGTACCTTATCGAACCCCACACGTCCGCCGTTATAGTGATGTTGACCTTTATTAGTACTGAGCATGTACATTTTTCCTGATGGTTTTACAATCATTGTACCATTGTGAATATAATTTGCATATCGTCCTATAGTAGCACCAAAGTAGGGGTTTCTGGGTTGCAGGTATTCTAAATATTCATGAACTATATTATACTATTTTGTATATAGTTTAAAACAATGTAACGAATAATTGGAATATTTAGGTTTACCTTCTAAGGTATCAAATCCAGCTACGACATCATCAGGAACCCCCTTTTTATCAGGGACTTGAATGGACGTGATGGCAGCACCATAAGTTATAACCTACTTACGAAATATGAAGTTAAGTATATTATTTTTTTTTTACATAAAAATACTGATACAATTGAAATAGATATTGATTAGATTACCTGAACAATCATTCTGTTCTTAGTTTTCCAAGTATACCTCCGAACAATATCGATATTTGAACTTGAAGCGCAGGAACTCTGGTCCATGTCTGGTGGGATGGTGGTGTCTTTTAACATTTTTGAAGATTTTTTAATTTTTGCTTGACTAAACTTATACTTAGATAGTGATTCATCTTTAGGCATGAAACCAAATCCATCCACAATTAGTTCTACATTCGGTATCGTTACTACAGGTTCCGTTGGATCTGGAGCGATCCTAGTAATGGACAATGTGTCTCCACTTGCTTTGTCATCTATTTCTTCAGCCATTTTAACCGCGAATTTTGATAACAAATACTATTTTTTACTTTCTAGTTACTAAAATTTTGAATATCTAAAAAACTTTATATTTTTATACGATTTTTAAAAGAAAACTGAACTGTGTCATATTAATTTAAATGTCATTTTATAATTTTATTCATATAGAATTGAATAAGTTTTTATATGAAAGACATAAAAAATAGATAAGTTACATTTTATAGAAGCTATGATAACTAAAAATATTTTGTTATCGAAATCGGTGCGATCTGGGTTGTTTGTATCGATATTCAGGGTCATTTACGTTGCGACAAGGTTAATTATAGAGATCATAAATTTCATTTTTCGCAAGAAAACAATAATATAAATGTTACAAATCTGCCTTTATTCATAATATAAGACGGCTTCGTTTCGTTAGTAGCTAACTGAAGACAGAGATATAAATACTTAAATAAATTACTATAGAATTGATCGCAAGATGCAATCAAGTTACGTTATTCCACAAATTAGAGTTCGTTTACAATTTTTGTGTATTAAAATGCAGCTTAAATATTCTAAACCCAAAAAACTTTGACGCTTTGCTTATCAAGTCCATTGCTGTCGGTTTTCCACTTCTCATTGTCGGCAGCAATCTCTTCTAAATAGTCGACTTCTTTGCAAGGTGACGGCGGGATTATACTGATGATAGGAATGCCTATCTCTTGAAATGAGCTCATAGATGAAAAACCACTTTCGTCTTCTATAAAATTTGACGAAGCATTGTATTCGTTTTTTTTGTCGACACTTTGTACCACATTCCTCCCACACGATCTATCTAGGCCATTTTGCGAGACTGGCGAGTTTTGTTCAAACACTTTAACGTCTGGGGATTCTTTCTCTAATCCAAAGCTCAGTGGTGATTGTGATACAATGAAATCATTTAAGATTCTATTCTTCATGTCATCAAAACTAGATATATCGTTGTCCCCCTTACAATTAGAAATTAGAACGATATTATCTTTTGTAGTGTTAAAGTCTATTTTCATAGATTCTCTTATATTCAATGTGTTTCTTTCTTCTTTCTCTCCATTTTCGGTTAACAATAAGGAAGCTCCAGATCGACTACAGACACACGCACACGCCAAGTCGGGAATTTTTGTACTTAAAACTGTGTTGGCAAGAGTGATCAATCTTGACATTTCTTCAGTTAACTTATGTCCTGTTTCGTCTTCAGTAACAAAAGGTAATTTTGATTGACTCCTAAAATTTACATATAGATATATTATAAAATTTATATATTATCCATTTTTTTTATATAATTTCAAAATCCTTACAGTACTTACCAAATACTAGAGCCATCTATAAATCCATTAACATTATTAATAGATTTGCTCATTTTTCTTGTACTAATTTTCTTTGTAGAACTTATTGAACCATCCAAGTTTTTACTAACATGTAGAACGGAACGCGACCTTGGCAAGTCGGATATATTTAGAGATTTAGATAAAGCCATGGGTAATAGTTTATCTAATCGTATTTCCGATTCACTCTTTTGGCACTCAATGTGTTCTTTGACTCTATTCAAAAATGTTACTATTTGCTTAAGTAAAGCTATATGCATCTGTCTGTTGGCTTCAGTCTGAAAATTATTACACTTAGATTGACATTTATTAAAATAATAATTAATATTATTTAACATATAATTCGCAAAGAGGCTAACATTCGCAAATAAATTCGCAAAGCATCAAGTAGATATGAAATATATATTGGTGCACCAATGTTATAAATAGTCATACATATTTTAATACCTGAGCTAGCTGCCACCTTAAGGTCTCCACTTCCATATTCAATGCGTTCACCTCCGTGTGTCTGATGTCTGCGTTATTGACGAGCTTGTCTGGAGATTTCACGATTTCCACAGCTTTTTCTATATGATTATCACTCTTCGAAAGTTGAGAACGTGGCTCAATTCTTTCTGGAACCTAAAATGAACCAATCACTTTAAAATAGTCAAAATCTCCGTAAAGTGTGCAAAATATTTAGAGCAATATACATTTCTATAAACTTTAAGTAGCATTAAAACTTTTATATCTAAATGAAATACTATTTTATTATTTTTTAACGAATTTTTAACGAGTTTTTCTAAGAGGCGCTAGACTTAGAGTTTAAACCCTATTGATGGACGCCTCTTGGACCAAGAGTTTCCAAGAAACGCGGATTCAAATTCTGCCACGTTCAAAATTTTTTTACGTTTTCTAAAGAGAAATATTGCAATACTAATCATGAAATCCTATTAAGTATCAATGTTTTACACATATTTTTATGTAATTTATTGCATTAATAGTATTATACTGATAGCAATTTGCAATTTGCTTTGTACGTCTTGTGATACACCCACAGGTTTATAAAATAGAATGTCAAATAAAAAAAAAAGATCAAATAACGGATCCCTCGTTAGACTCTCTTTGTATGAGAAGTAGCAAAAACTTGGGAACATAGACACTACGGCGGTCCCAAAGAATCACACGCCGTTGAATACTACCTATAGTATAGGTAATCTAGTCTATGAACATTCAAGTGATAACGAAAGAAACTGACAACTCATTCCATAACCGTTTAATAACAGTTATATCTAAATAATTGACCGTAATCTTAATTTAAGTGATATTAAATATAAAAAAGACGACTACAATTTACTTAAATAAAAAAACAGATAATTTACTTTTGAAAAGCTCTTAGTTGTAAATAAAAATTTTATATAAAATTGACACTGCATTAAAGCTTGTAATGTTAGAGCACAAGACATGTTATCGTAACATTATTTATAACATTTTCAGCTTCTTGCTCTATTCCGCATGTAGCAAGGTAGGCAGAGGAAGTTTAGTGTTAAAACACTCCGCTCCCCACTTTCCACCGAATTCCGAATTGCGTGTTGAGTGGCAGAACTCAAACACGCGCTTGTGCCTGGAAACCAGAGCAAAGAAAAAAATATATTTAATATTTAATTTCCTCGAGTAGAAATCGAAGCCACAACTTGTCGCGTTTACAATAAGACACGTTTGTGCCGCGCTGTCCTAGGAATCCAAATTGATATCTTAAATGTGTAAGTAGTGTCTAATTACATAATTATATATAAGATAAAAGAAAAGTAAATATTTGGCAATAAAATCACGCAACTTAATGTAAATTATCTCGTATTTTACATTCTAATCAGTTTATTACTGCTTATTATTTAAGACTTAATTTTACTTATATGGACCTATTACAAAATTATATATTCATAAAGAAGGCTGTAACTCAAAAGCATTGAGTATGCACGCTTTAAAAGTACAAAGACCTTAAAAGATGTACGTACGTACATCCGACGTAACCTCTGGACCATGATCAATTATTCAATGAAATTATTACTCTTCATTCTATAGTTAGGCAAAAAGGTAAGGTTTCGTTTTTGTTATTTTGTGCTTTGTAATTTTATAAGTATAAACATATTATATACACAAAACCTTGACGATTTTGATATTTGAATATAATATAAATAATAAAATAGAATCTGATTAGCCCCGACTATTATTTGAAGAATTTAAAAAATCTTGTCTATAAATATAAAAAGATGTAGTTATTTCTAGTTTTTGATTAATATTTAAAATTCATCGATTCCCATCAAGACGCTTGAAGTATGCTTTTGATACTACCTCAAGCTCAAAGCATACGAATTTAGGAGATACAAAACAATAGCAACAACTAGTATTTTAAAAAAAAGTAGAACAAGAACAAAATTAAAGTAGCACAGCAACATCCGCACCAAAAGTGGACAACAATCAGTCACTGTGCCATTGAAATTGTATACAAAATTACTGCATTGAAACGATGTTTGAATTAAAAAAAACCAGTTAAGTGCGAGTCGGATTCGCCCACCGAGGCCTCCGTACTAATTCAGGATGGTAGGCCAATAGGAAGTACATTGTAGACCTTATAAAAATTGACAAACTTAAATTTGTGGTCATATGCACTCATTTTGTATGAAATGAACTACAAATATAACTTTGTAATGTTTTTTTATGAAATAAAATATCTATAAAATTTTGGTAAATTCTTCTATATCTGTGGTCTAAGATGTTGCTTCGTACGAAATTTCAAGATTCTGAGTTCTCGGGAAGTAGGTTAGGTAGATAGGTAACCCTGTATGTTTTGATTCCTTTGCAAATTTCTAAAAGTTGCGTTAATTTGCGGCATATCTTTTGATTGCGTTGGTTTAGAAATCTGATTTTTTCACAGCTCCAAGGGATAGTAGACCTTAGCCTATAAATTTCAGCTCGATATCTTTACGCATTCCTGAAAAAAACGAGTCTTGACTGGCGGACGGACAACAAAGTGATCCTATAACGGTTCCGTTTTTTCCTTTTGAGGTACGGAACCCTAAAAATACTACATACCTACACTAAATAAAGCCAAAAAATAACTTAAGGCATACAATTACTCAAGAAGGTCAAGAAAATATAAGAATCGTCCAAAAGCGTTATTTTCTATTATACGCAGTGACCTACTTAACTACTTTTATGTATATCTATTACATAGTATTCAATTACGGGTGCTACGTTACCTATCTCAGATATCAGAACCATCAGCACGGAACCTGCCACACAACACAAGGCTAGTAGGCTAAGCTTCGATTACAACATTCAATAGAAATGTAAGGAGTAATTTCACCGAGGTTATACGAAACAAATATATTATTATATAGTAGTAGGCAGTTTGACTAGAGGCCGTCGCGGCGCAGGGGCACAAGCATGTGACCATAAGCGCGGCAAGTAGTGGGTTCGATTCCTACTCAGGGGAATGAATTATTATTAATTAATATTTTCATTGCTTGGCTCTGGTATCAAGGCAAAAAGCGCGGGGTTGACTTCTGCCACTCGAATGTCTCGAAAGGTCTGTCTTCTACGGAAGGTGTGGAACGGAATGTCTTACAGTCTTACACTAGGTTCCCTCTGCCATGTCCGGGATACAGCAGGAAGTATATATATACTAGTAAATAGATGATTTTGTCGTTTGTATGTGGAGGGGAAGTATTCGAATCGGTCGCTTAACATGAGGCAAGCCCGTGACGCGGCGACGCGTGACGCGCGCATCCGCTGCGCTCCCCCGGTGAGCTATCGCGATGGCGCCTCGCTCGTGCCTCGTAGCCCGTACACTGGCACCCGACAAGTGCACCGCCACCGACGACTCACGCAAATTATGTCTCGAACTTGAATGTATAATTATTTACTAATTTTACTTTTTTAAACAACGCTATATAATTTTATAGCTATTCTACTTTAAGTAATATGAATTAAAGAAGAAATGAGTGGATACGAGGACATATTAATATCTTAATTTCTAGATATGAGCATGTACCAACTTTGATGTAATTTCACTATATATTTCTTTTAATCAAGTCTATGTCAAAATTAGTTATGGTAGGTTATAAGTAACGACACCTTTTTTTCAGTCCTAAATATGCATTTACGTTGTGTTTTCTTTGTATGCTCTAAGATTTAGCATGAAAAACGAACGAAATAAAAAAACATATCCAAAAAAAGGAAATTGACAGATATTTCATTAAGAAAAAAGATTAATTGGCCTATAATCCTAAAATAGATACAGAGCCGTCAGTCGGCGAATCGGACTCGCACTTGATCGGTTTTTTTTTACTTGAATTTGATTACTATTCATTTTGTTAAATTTTCCAAACGGCAAGGGCCGACCATACATACTAAATAAAATCTGAATTTATTGTGTCCAAAATACAAATAGTTGTTACCATAATCAAAATTTACATAATATATTGATTAGGTAAATTTTCCATAGAATTAGAAATTCAAATAACGTGTGATATGTCCTTATAAGAATATTAGAGATTTGCTTAACTGCTGTTTTAAGTGTTTCAATGTTATATAAAACTGAATAAATATTCATAAATGTAATATAATATTAATAATACGACCATTGAATATATATTCATCGTTAGAAACATCATTTATAATTTCAATTAAATATACGATTAAGTAGAGTAAGGAAATAAAATATTATTTAGAATTAAATAAAAAATAAGTAAATATTTTTTTTATATATTGTAATATCCATGATTATAGATATTATTTTATATTGTTTATCAGCGTCACGCTGTATCCCGAAAACCTCAAGGTAGGTAGAGGGAACCTAGTGTTAAGACACTCCGTTTCCCACTTTCTGACGAATTCTGGAAGTATTCGGTTTTACAGTCACACTTTGTGCCCCTGCGCCAAGACTGGTTCAATAAAAATATTGTTAATAATAAAAATTGATATTTATATATCTTTATATAATTTATCTGATTTGTCCATTTCTGAGGTCTCACACATTGTTTACCCAGCAGCATGACAATCTTATCATAAAAAGTCCACAGTTCGAATTCAAAATGGTTTTAAGTAACAATAAAAAGAAAGAACATGTTCTCACGCATATGCCTCCATACAAGTAGTTGCCGTATCATTACTTCCAAGTTTACATTCAGCATTTTCTAAAGCGGTGTGTTTATTTACAAAACGATTTGATGCAGACTGTTGAATGTTCGTTCGTGTATAGTTACGTAACAAAGGAATATATGTAGCTGTACACGCAGCGACTGCGGCGACGTGTTGGAGGGTTCGAAGTTTGTTCATATTATATTATTGGAGATTTATTATTATATAGTATTATATTATTATAATGAAATAGTCAAAATAAAACAAGAGGAAAAAATACTAAATCTAAATGTTTCTAGCTAAAATATACTTACTACATTTACATCTAGTCTGTACCTTGTTCTGTATAATTGGTACATATAATTATTAAAAGTTAAAGCATCTCTACATCCTAACGTTATTTATATATCTTTTCTCCCTTGTCTTTGTCTGCCCGCTTGAATTATACGATTATTCATTTAATATCATTTATTATACTTCGGGATATATTGACGTTATATATTTTGGACCACAATCTCCTCTTTCAGTAAAAGTACCATTAAAATCGTGTTCACTGTTCCAGAGATTAACCCGGACAAACAGTCAGACAAACGTTTTAAAAAACCTTTGTTTGTGTTTTAGTATTATGTAAATAATTATATAGGCTTGACATAACACAGTTATTTTTAAATACACAGAGAAATAATTAAATTTAATTTTTATGTATATATAGAATACCAACCTTAAAGATGCATAAATGAAAAATTATTAAATTCATAAATTGACTCAACATTTAGATAAACAAAATAAAAAATTATACAATAGTATATACTTGGACAGTGTTCCCTTCCCTTATGCGTAAGTCGTCACGTCGTTCGTTCGTGTTCGTTTCGGTTGCGCTTTATCTACTTATATTAGATCCGGCACCCGATCCGTATTTATGGCGCGTCGCGATGGTGACGGAACCAACAGACTACCATGTTTCTTTTACGAAATTAAGATTATTATTATTAGTTATTGATGCAACGATTGTATGCACCCATTCCTCGTTCTGCACACACGCAATGTCTCGAAAATATGTGAAAGTGGGATAATATTGAAACCAGGTTCCCTCTACCTACTCTATACGCGAAATAAAAAAAGAATATCAACTTCACGACGGGTAATACATACGTATATTTTTTGTCGATATTATAGTAAACGGTTTAAAAAGTATGGGCCTATGATGGGTTATTAGAGTGTGGGTAAATACGAATTGTACTATTGCATACGCTAATTATCAATAGAATCGATCCAATATGCACCGATGTAGAAGTGAATGTAAACTTAGAAAATACATATTGCTTTTTTCAAAATGGAGCACATTCTCTAACATTGCATTACAAAACTATATGGAATTTAGATAATAAAAAAATGCATATGTAATTTCTTTTATAGATACTTACTGTATCTATAAAAGAAATTACATATGCATTTTTTATCTTCACGCATTCCCCACATTTAACAGAGTAAGATAAATATTATTTCTAAGCATTTATATTTAAGATCAAGGTAATAATCATTTTTCGTCACAGCAAAATGGAAAGTCGTATAAAAAAAAATCAAGAAAAATAGTATATGTTTTTTTGCCATCCGGTATTCTTTGAAATGAAAGACCGTGGGTTCAATGAAGCGTTTCACGCCAAATTACAGCTATTTTAACTTTAATTCATTTAATAAAATAGTATGTATAATTTTTCGAAAGTACACCTTATTTTTTTTGTGATAATATTTATATTATTTCCTCAGCAGTTTAGTTAGAAGTTAATTTATATTAGGTGAAGATATTAAGATATTTCAATATGAAAGTTTATATTTTAGCTAATAATTTTGTTGTTTTTTTTTAATGTTCACGCCTTATCCCTAGGTTGGTAGCCAGAGACAACGGACCGCCAAACGCTATGTTTATTTTTTTAAATTGGTATCTGTAATATAAACATCATTAAAAAAATACTGAATTTAAACTTCATTTTAAAATTAATTAATTAAATTAAAATAAATTTATTAAATAAATGTCTCGCAAATAAGTTACCAACTTTTATAAATATAAAAAATAAATAAATCACATATGAGGCCAGTCTTGGCGCAGGAGCACAAAGTGTGACTGTAAATTCGACTGGTTGCGGGTTCGATCCCCACTCGAGGAGATGAAATATTTATTTAAATTTACATTTTCATTTTTTCGCGCTGGTGTAGAGGCATAACGAGGCGTTGAGTTCCGCCACTCAACACGCAATGCCTCTAAACACCGGCGGCAAATGGGGAACGGTGTGTCTTAACAGTAGGTTCCCTCTGCCTATACACGTGATACGCGTGATATGTGATATACAGCGCCAAGCTGATTTAAATATGTTACATAAAATATTCATATTATAATGTCTAGACAGATATTGATTCAGATTCTAAATTATGCAATAGACGATAAATTTAAGAATTGGATTATACTTTGTATTCATAAGATCGAAGGCGCGGGCGACTATCTTACATTAAATTTATAATTTTTATTGTTCTTCTTCACCCAACTGCGTGACGTAAATGAGGATAATGTGTTTGTTTATCTATCTATATAGATATGTATGTAGGTTCTTATATGGCGCTATAGCTATACACCAAACGAACCGAACAACTTTACCACATAACACTCAGTCTTAAAAAAAATACTAACATAAAATTAAACTAATAAAAAAAAACCTATACACGCACATATCTGTTCAAAGCTAAAGTCCATGCCAATGTTCCCAACATAAGTACTCCCTACTTCCTAGATTACTTACTGGGAAGTCTTAACTTGTAAAAAAATATGTGAATATCTTTTTATTATTTTTATTTACAGTGTTCTTTGCCTGGTCTCAAAGTAATAGCTGTTAATGGTATAATGTCGATTAAAACAGAAACCATTTTATTATTCCTCATGCAGATGGCAGCGACTTGCTTACCACGGTCGGGTGCGTTTACCATTTATGTACTTAAATTGCTGGGATCCGGATTACGTGAGTCATATATATTTTAAATTAATATATTATATTTTTTTGTTTATACTTTCAATTAACACTATTTATTGAAAATTTTCTCTCCCATCTTCATAACCGAAAAATGCGAAAAAAAAATCTTTCTAAATACATCATAATCAAAGGAATCATCATTTAATATTACACTTATCCAATCTCACGTCCAAATATTGGAAATTAAAATTATTTCAATAATTATATCAACGGTGTTTTCCTATCACAAGTTATCGTCGCATGGCGATCGGTTGAATATAGAAATGTTCTGCATATGGTAACATTCACTTTCGCATTATTCAATATGTTTCTCATATCTAAACAGGCTTATCGTAGTTTTCGTAGGTAATACTACGATTTATATAACTAAATATCGAATCAATATTTAAAAATATACTGATTTTATCACTTATCCTATTAACGCGGAAGCGGTTAACGTTTTAAAAAAAACACGATTAAAACACATATCGTTTATATGATTCTAAACTATTTGGAAAGGGATACGGTGTAATTGCAATAAGTGATATGTATCACCTACTAACAATACTATTTTTTATAATACATTCGTTTAAATACATATGTGTAAGATAAGTTATAATGTTATTGTATAAAGTATATGTAACTATTTAGTCAAACTAGCTTATTGTTTTTTTTTTCTTATTAAGCAATTTTGCCATTTGACACGATGTTCATTAACCCACTTATAAATATAAAATAAAATAAACATAAAATGATGAAACGTAACTTTGCATAAAATTTAAATACTAATTCGGGCCCATTATTCTAATATTATAAATATTTAATTAATATGTCAGTTGTTACAATAAATAAATAATAAAAAGGGATGTATTCGTATAAGTATTACAATTTGCAACCTTAGGATGAGTTGAAAAAAAATATAATAAAATTTTAAATAAAAAATATTTACATTTAATAGTAGTAGTCGTGTCGTCGGCACAAGTGTGTGACTGTAACGCGACGGTTGTGGGTTCTATCCACACTCAATTATTATTTATTAATATTTTCCTGTTTTCGTTCTGGCACCAAAGCAAAAGCCCGGCGTAGAGCTCCACCACTCAACACACAATGCTTACAGAATTCGGTGGAAAATGGGGAACTGAGTGTGTTACCACTAGGTTCCCTCTGCCTACCCTGCTATGTGCGGAATACGGAGTGACGCTGATGAATAGCTGGTAATGTCAATAGCCAATCCACTGATCCTGTTACACAAAAACGCAAATATTCAATACAATTATATAGATTTAGTATGTATGCCTTGCAAGCCGTCTCTTCCCACATAGCAACGCCACATTCGCCATTGTTTGTACGTACATCAATGACCTGTGGTATAAAGTGTGGTGTTTTAAATATTTTGTACGGCATGGTCATCAACAGACGAAAAGAAAAGATGTCGGTCCCAATTTTTTTACTCTAATTTTGTTTTATATTATTATTTAATATCTTATTCGGGGTATATTATTTCTTAATGAGAAACTCAACTCATCTAACTAAACAAAATTACGTTTCTTCATTAGAATTATTTCTTTTTTACCATAAATTCCATTAAAATTTTAATTTATTTCAAAAAGTCAACAACGAGTTAAGAGACAAGATAGAACTGAATTCATATTCAGTTTAAAATTACATCTTTTGTTGTTATCGTGTCAAATACGTTTTGCATAATAATTATGAATAATTTCACTTGATATTAAAAAAAAAGAAATCATATTATCCTAAATTCCGGTTTCTTTTAAATGCTATTCATTCATCTCATTTTTTGTTACTTTCTAATGTAAGTGAGTCAATTGTTGTTAAGACATGATATTTTGCGTGGTGATATTTGTTTTTAGCCTACTTTGATCTAGCAAAGCTTAATTTTGGACGCTACAAAATTAATATAACGTGTAAGTATATGTTGGAAGGAACATTACTACCAATCTAGCTTCAGCTTTACGCTGTATCCCGCACACAGCAGGGTAGGCAGAGGGAACCTAGTTTTATGACACTCCGTTCCCCACTTTCTGCCTAATTCTGGAGGCATTGCATGTTGAGTGGCAGAACTCAACGCCGCGCTTTGCCTCG
>DWAN01001185.1:0-18761 GCA_018230445.1 Heliconius hewitsoni
ACTGGGTTGTGACGGCTGAGTACTGGGGAAATATGCCTTATTTTGATAAATATTTTATATTTAATACTTATTAAAAATATATATGATATCTGTTACTTTTATAACAAAGTATAATAAATGATTAAGCGAATGAGTAAAAAAAGTTTTTGATTACTATTTTTAATAATTTTCTATACATATTTAAACTTACGCTTTCCACTAAAAGGCTGACTATTGGTGGCTGTACCCTAGTCGTAAACTATACCAACCATTTAAGTAAAGCTGAAATTTATTTATTTTGATTATTAGTCTAATATGTAGCAAAAGCGAAGACGGTATACGTATTTACTAACACGAAAGTGTAGTAAATATATATATATTTTTATTACCAGACTCTTTTCGTGGGCGTCTATTCCCGCCAGATGCATTGGCTTGTTTAAAGTTGAGGCAAACTACGTTATACTAGCAAGGCTAGATTTTAGATATATTATTTACGTTTCTATTTCCTTTAATATCCACTCATTATTCTCAGGATACAGAGTGCTGGGGCGCTCTATTTGAGTATTGTTCAAGACACTTGCAATATAATTATAGAAACATTATCGCGTCTGGGATGATGATTGGCTAATCGGATTGGTCTGGGTTCTTATAAGGGGTCCTGAATAGTATCACTTCCAAGTTAGTAAGAACGCCGTCTTAATTACATATTAGAGTAATAATCCTCAAAATTTCAGCTTTGCTTTCAAATAAAACTTGTTTCGTACAAAGAAGCGTAATAGGAGACGTTGACATTATAATGTCAACTCAAACTAAACAAACGTCATCGCTACGTTTACGTTCACTGTGATCCACTCTTATAACAAAACGCCGATATACCTAGTTTACTTTTATTTTGTTACATTTAAGTTATTTTTATGGCATTCTATTAAGTCTAGTAGTCTTAGTGTAAACTTGAAAATGCGGATAACTAACGTGAGACGCGGCAGAATTATTCGTGTGACCCTAATAAGTACATTTGTGTTAGTTTTGGTATATGGTTTACATTCATATTCTCAAGGAAATCTCGGCAGCGATACAAATGAAGTTATTTTATCAGATGACCAACCAAAATATTATAAATTTCATAGAGATGTATACCCTGTTTTAAAAACCGGTACGTTATTTTATGATTTCAAAAGTTATATTTCATTTACATTTCACTAGGACAAGTACTGTTATGTGTCGTGGCCGGTGTGTATATGAGATTTTATCACCTCACGCAACGTAAACATTATTTGATTGAATTGTAAAATCTTCTGAGAACATAATATAGTAATCAATATTTCTTATAATAAATATCACAAAATCGAAGCTTTCATATTCACTTATGAATAGATGCTTATAATTATAAATATTAATTAATATTAATTCCTGGAATTTAAAAAAATGTTTAATGCAGATTATCTATATTGATTGTTATACAATCAATGCTTTACATTTTAGATAAGAAAATAATTTTCTTGTTACTTTGATAATTTTAATTTGAAATTTATGTAAATATTTTGTTTTTTTTTATTTTACTCTTTGTATACAGCTAATGTACCAAACAATTTTAATTACTTAATAGAAATAGAAGTATTTGAGTAGATTTTATCTATATTTATTTATTATTCATGTATCAATTGTCATAAGAAAAAATGATAATTTTATAGTATTTATTATTGCTTTTACCTTTTTTTGATTGGATTTGGATTGTAATTTTAGTGATAAATTTTAAATAAATTATAGTCTATTAATTTTGGCATGAGACATAATGTAAACAATTTCTAAAACCGTAATGTAAATTTTTCATGTTTTAAAATATAAAAAAAAACAATATAATCAGAAAACAACTTTACACTTAACACAACATGAAACTTGATAAAAACAATAAAAGTAACAACAATCACAACAGTACTGTCTTATCGACAGATTGACCAATAGTAAAAATTATGATGATGAGAAAACATCATGTTTTAATGTAAAATGTTCACAGTACCAGTGCTCTAAAATTTATTATATTTAGTATTTCAATACTACAATATATGGCTCAAGTTTGAGAAGAAGTTGACTTTTGGGTGTTTTTACATGTCAAGTATTTAAACACAATATTATTAAAGATTAAGAAAATAATTCATGGTATTTTATGATACTGTAAAATTGGGTAAATATTTTTTTTTCCTGGCTCTAAAAATGAACAATCTTTATTTTTGATTATTATGAGTATAATAATAAATATAATAATATTTTCACTTTAAATTTTATAAAATTGCACATTGTACATCTGCAATTTTTTTTACTTGAGAATATTATTATGTAAATCACTTCATTGAAATTACAATTTTGAATCATAATTATATTAACAAATAAATTCTATAGAGATTGTTCAATAATATTATTTGCAGTGCTATCAGCATATTACTTCCATAAATCCATAGATATATATTTTATACTTAATATAGTAACTCCATCAATTGTGACCTATAAACTAATCTTTTTTTATTTGGTTACCTTTTATTCATGGCTCCTTGAACAAATACATTGTAAAGGATATGAGATAAAATGTGAAGCATAAAAAATATATTTATAGTACAAGTACAAACCTAATATTGATAAAAACTAATTAAATATTACAGAATTAGGTAATTTTGAGCCAAAGTCAAGGAAATCTGTGAAAGGTCCAGGAGAAGATGGCTTACCATATCACATGTCTCAAGACCGCGCAAATGACATTGCGGAGTCTGAAAGTGAATATGGAATGAATATTGCAGCTTCTGATGATATTGCAATGAATAGGTAAATTTTTATTTACCTATTATTAAGAGGCCAGTCGAGGCGCAAGGGCATAAAGTGTGACTGTAAACACTACTAGTTGTGGGTTTGTTCCCCGTCTCAAGGAAATGAAATATTTATTTAAATTTATATTTCTGTTTCTTTGCTCTGGTGTCGAGGCAAAGGGCGACATTGACTTCCGCGACTCAACACACAATGCCTGCAGAATTCGGCAGAAAGTGGGAAAAGAAGTGTCTTAACACTAGGTTTTCTCTGCCTACTACTACTGTGTACAGCGTGAAGCTGATTTAATTTATTTTTTTGCTCATACATTTTAGAAAGTTTTATGTATGTTAAAATAATAATATTTTTACTAAAATTGGTGACGTACATAATATTAATAACACTAGAATAGGCTAAAACTTAGTGCACCTGTAACTCGATTTCATCAATCTGTAATTGTTTTATGGGACAATGTGCACACTTTTACAGTACGATCCCAGAAATTATATAATCAAGAATTTTCTATATCACTATTTAAAAAAGTTATAAATAAACATTCGTGCTATAAATAAACATTCGTTATCAATTTTATAATTAATAATAACACCCCTTGGGAATGAGACGCTTGCTGCAATCTATATCCAACGTATTACTATCGCTAATAAGTAAATGTGAATCTGGCAACAAATTTAAAAAAAACCTGCGGTGATTCTTCTCAAAGCTGAGGCAGTATCTTTTAGACGCTTTTCGACACAGCGGCCTATATTATAAATGTGATAATGATCGAAATCAATAAACCCTAAATGTAAAAATGTTGTAAGATTTGATATTATTATCTGATAAACTGATTAACACTGTCATGGCTTAAAAGGAAGTCATAATTATTAATTGTTTTAATCCCCCATTTAAAAATATTATATTTGTAATGTTTTTTAATTTGAAAATTATGCAAAGTGGGTAAATATCCATTGTCCAACATTGATAAATGTGGATTCGGTGTGGATAAATGTGGTCGGTCGATTATATTTGAATTATTTTTTTATTTTATTCCTCCTACTTTAATCACGTAGTCTGTAAAAATCGGCGGAAAGCTTAGAACAGAAAAGTTTAAATTAAAATCAAATTAAAACACCTTCACGCTGTATCCCGCACACAACAGGGTAGGCAGATAGAAACTAGTGTTAAGACACGACAACGGAAACTGTGTGTTTGTCTTAACACTAGTTTCCGTTGTAGTGTCTTAACATTAGTGTTAAGACACTAATTTCCGTTGAGAATGTTCTTGCTATATGCAGGAGAAGCGCAACGCGAAAAATTAAAATTAAAATATTTATCTCATTTAACAGAGTGACCAAACGTAATATTAGATAGAACATTCCATTTTAGCGATGTTGCGTGTTGAAGGGCGGAACACAACACTGTTTTGCCTTACAAAACCAAGGACATGAGAATAATATCTCCAGTTTTTAATAAAACGTTACCATAAGCCAAAACGTTAAGTCTCAACCGAGCTTATCGAGCTTACAATTAAATAAAGACTCATGGTACCAGGATTATTTTATATTATTATTTTTACATTTTTCCAGATCAATACCAGACACGCGCTTAGACGAGTGCAAATTCTGGCACTACCCACAGGATATGCCGACCACGTCTGTCATCATTGTGTTCCACAATGAAGGGTTTTCGGTACTGATGCGCACTGTACATACAGTTATTGATAGATCGCCACCACATTTATTGCATGAAGTTGTGTTGGTAAGTTAATATTTAAGCAAGAGGGAACTTGGGAACCTAGTGTTAAGACATTCCATTTCTATTAAGACACTTCCGTTTCGCATTTGCCGTTTTTTAAGTTCTGCAGGTGTTGAGTGCTAGAACTCAACGCCGCGATTCACCTCGTCACCAGAGTAAAGAAATTAAATAATTACAATTTCCTCCAATGGGAATCAAACTCGCCACCTGCCGCTTTTACCAGTCACACGCTTGCTCTCGTGGCACAAGCGCGTGACAGTAAACGCGTCAGGTTGCGATATACATTTTATATATTGTCAAAACAAAGAACAGGATTTTTTTTCTATCTTCAAGTTGCATGCAAAATATAGCAGGGTAGGCAGGAACCTAGTGTTAAGTTATTACCGGAGAGTGTAACGAAAATAATTCACTCCTCCGGGTGAGAATTGAACAAATAAATAATTTAATCTATTTTGCAGTTTGCTACTATATAAAGTAGAAAGTAAGAGTTGATTTACTCAACAAGCTATGTGAAACAAATTGAAATTGGATGAATTTTCCATAGAGAATAGAATATTTTAACACTATGCTGTCCTTGCTTACCCTATATAGAGCTAAAAAAAAGATGGAAATTATTGGAATATTTATTTTATGAACACTAGAGTAATATAATAAAGTTTTTTTTAGTTGTTTTTTTAAATATTTTAAAAGCATTACATTTTAAATATTATAAAATTCATGTATTATAAACATATAAAAATTTTTGAATGTAATACCTTTACAGGTCGACGATTTCTCCGACAAAGACAATTTAAAAGACAACCTAGATAATTATGTCAAAAGATGGCAGGGTAAAGTGCGTTTAATAAGAAATACTCAAAGAGAGGGGCTCATCAGGACTCGTTCTCGAGGTGCTAAGGAAGCAACGGGTGACGTTATAGTGTTTTTGGACGCCCATTGCGAAGTAAATTTAAACTGGTTACCTCCACTCCTAGCACCTATTTACAGAGACTATAGGACCATGACAGTGCCAGTTATAGATGGTATTGACCACAGGACCTTTGAGTATAGACCGGTCTATCAACATGGAACAAATTATAGAGGAATCTTTGAATGGGGGATGCTTTACAAAGAAAATGAAGTTCCCGAAAAAGAAAGCAGTCTCCATAAACATAAATCTGAACCTTACAAGAGTCCCACTCACGCTGGAGGTCTTTTTGCGATAAATAGACGGTATTTTCTAGAAATTGGTGCTTACGATCCTGGACTTTTGGTTTGGGGTGGCGAAAATTTCGAGCTTAGTTTCAAAATCTGGCAATGCGGCGGCAGTATTGAATGGGTACCGTGCTCTAGAGTCGGTCACGTATATAGAGCTTTCATGCCGTATTCATTCGGCGACTTGGCCAAGAATCGCAAAGGTTCCCTTATAACTATTAATTATAAACGAGTTATTGAGACTTGGTTCGACGAGGAACACAAAGAGTATTTCTACACAAGAGAACCTATGGCAAGGTTCCTAGATATGGGTGATATAAGTGAACAGGTGAAGTTGAAAGAAAATTTAAAATGCAAAAGTTTTGGTTGGTTTATGGAGAACGTGGCGTACGACGTGTATGACAAGTTTCCTAAGCTACCGAAGAATGTTCACTGGGGCATGGTGAAGAACAAGGCGGCCGGAATGTGTTTGGACACTATGGGAAAAGCAGCTCCGGCGTACTTGGGTAAGTGTTCTTTTCATTATTGTTTTTTCTTGAAGAACTCCCAAATATCTAATATATATTTTTTCATATTTCTCCTCAAATATACAACAAAAATATGTTGTTACAAGTATATAAGAATTTCGACGTAGCTCAATAAGAATGTATGGCCTAGTTGGTCAGAGCGCTTGCTCGGGTTCAAATCATTGCAGAATTTCCACCCGCTCGCCTCTTGGAAAACGTTAAAATGCCTATGTTTTCTAAAAAGTATTTTAAATATAAACAATTCGTAAATTGACATTCCAAATTATATCTAGGATGGGACTGTGATATTCAGTTAAGCATTTTCTTAAATCTAACGTGGCTTAACAAAAAAGATTTACGTTATCCTTCATATATTTTCACTATAAATAGGCCAATGTATCTGCTTTTGGATGTGTGGTGGATTTTAGAGATATTTTATTGTTTTATTGTGTCTATAATACTGCAGTAGGGAGTCCCCTACATGACTGTACCAGGCTTTCAGCCAGTAGAGATAAGTGGCGAGTGTTTGTGAAGCATATAACATCTGCCCCTAATGTTACTTTGTGATGACCACGACCGCTCTGACAAGAGTGTTACGACAGAGAAGATAATACAAAAAGAACGTCAGTTTTGGCATGCGCTTTGTCTCCCGTTGTTTGAATATTCTGTATAAAACATTACACGATCTAAGTGCGGATGGTAGCTCATGGCAGGTAGGTCAAAGCCTTGGCCTTTTCTAAAAAATGGTTTTTCCAACCCAAAATGTTTTGTTTTATTGGAACCAAATAAACTCTTCAGACAAAATATACGTATAGATATAATATGAAACAATATATTTACAGGAACATCAACTTGCCACGGCGCTGGTAACAACCAACTGTTCAGACTGAATGAGGCAGGGCAACTGGGCGTGGGTGAGAGATGCGTGGAAGCAGATATGGACGCTGTCAAACAGACTATTTGCAGACTTGGCACGGTTGATGGACCTTGGAGGTACTGCCTTTGTAATCTTCACACTGTGTCCTGCATTTAGCAGGATAAAACATAGTGTTACAGACACTGAAGAGGATCTTGTCTTTGCATATCTTGAACCACTTTTTTTAACCGACTTCTGTAAGAAAAAGATCATCGTGGCCAGTCGTGGCGCAGGGACACAAAGAGTGATTGTAAAATCGTATGGTTGTGTGGGTTCGATCCCCGCTCGAGGAAATTGAATATTTATTTACATTTATATTTTCATTTCTTCGCTCTGGCGTCCAGTTTCGCCAATCAACACGCAATGCCTCCAGAACTCACTCAGAGCTTACAGATCGCTCCCGCTGCCTATCCTGCTGTGTGCGGGATACAGCGTGCATTACCTCAGATTCCCGGGTTAACTGATTTTGATGTTATTTTTTTATTTACAAGCCAGTGCTTCCCGTATGGTCAAATT
Source organism: Heliconius hewitsoni (assembly GCA_018230445.1). Taxonomy (NCBI): domain Eukaryota; kingdom Metazoa; phylum Arthropoda; class Insecta; order Lepidoptera; family Nymphalidae; genus Heliconius; species Heliconius hewitsoni. The sequence goes on from DWAN01001185.1 coordinate 7,660, forward strand.
TTAATTTGTTCCATTTCTGACAATGGTACCTGCGAGAAAATCACTTGAATCTTATATTTGCATTAGGTATGTGCGCGGCAAAGGGACCCGATGATTATTATTCGAAAACACTTCAAGGATAGTTTGGTGAAAGTTTAGTTGGAGATTGTGGCATTTTCCGCAGCTTTCGCGAAGCATTGCGTGTTGAGTGGCAGAGCTCAACGCCGCGCTTTGCTTTGACACAAGAAATGAAAATATAAATAAATATATCATTTCCTCGAGTGGGGATCGAACCCACAACCAGCCGATTTTTTCTAGTTTCCTATTCTTAAGATATTCTTATAACAAAACACGATGGTGTGATTTATTAAATAAAACTAATCATATTTTTATAACATTTTCCACTATTTTCAGGTACGACGACGATCACAATCATTTAATACATCGTTTGCACAGCTATTGTCTTACCCTACAAGCCAATTCCCGCCAACTGGGCTTAGCCCCGTGCGACCCCAACAATACATTCCAGCAGTGGACCATTACACATAAAAAACCTAACTGGTGATATATATATGTATATTATTAATAATAATATTGTATTGTGTATTATTTTGAAAACGGTTGCCAATTTTGCGTGAGGATGTTTTAGGTTTTTTTGTTTTGAATTTTAGATGGATTTGATTTGAACCTGTTCCTTTTTGTAATAGCTGAATGTTAAAATTATTAGATTATTATTTAATAATCTATTACTTTTTTAATTGTTATGATAAGAATCATTTTTCTGTTTTTTATGTTTCGTTTTGTCGCGCAATAGAAAAAATAATAATATTATAACTCACGTCCCCGCTTTTTTTGTAACAAAGCGGAAAATTTTTAATTTGTTTTCTCGAGAGAACATTGTATTCACAACTTCAATTCATTCATAATTTCATTCATTTAATCGCTTTTACAGTCAAAAGCTGCACCATAATTGGAATTGTATAGAAAATAAAAAAAAAACGTTATAGTATCAAAAAGGTACAGGGGTAAATTGAGTCCAGTAAAAAATTCTACATAAAATTAAAATATTACAAAATATATATTTAATAATAAGATAGCTCTTATTATTGATTAAAAGCAAAAACATCTTTTCAATTTTATTAAAAAGCATAGATTGTTTTTTAATGTATCGCAACTTAAAATATTAGGATTAAAGAATTTATACTAGTTTTTGTGTCGACCATATTATTGAAATGAATTAAACATAATATACAGTTAATATTTTTCAGCAATAAATATTCGTGTACTTATTATTATATAATTTTAGTTTGTATTTGTATTATTTATATGTAGGAAATGTTTTTTTTTATAATAGTTGTATTAAATATCACTTCAAAAGTATCTAACAGAATAATATAATGCCTTTTAAGAAAATAATATCTTTTAAAGAAAATATATATGTATAATTATATGTAAATATTCACTCTGTGGAGACTCAACTTATTACAATTTTTGTAAAAAATACTCGCATGTCATATACTCTGAAAATATCATCGACAACTTCTTCACTAAAAATGTTATTAAGAAAACTCATAGATTTAAATAAAATGCTTTTTTTTAATTAATAACTAAAATTCTGTTTCACTGACCATGAGTTACATCTTTTTTACCTTACTTTTTATATTTTATCTTTAATAGATATATTATATTCCATTTTTACTTGTATTCATTGTATATTCTAGTGTTATTATTATTATTAAATAATAATAATAATAAATTAACTAATTTATATGTTTTATCTTAAATTTTAAAATGGATAAATTCATAATTTTATTTATAACTTTACTGAATACTCTTTCATATAAAATATTCTAATATTTTATACATTTATTTAATAAAGACATAATTGATCATATTATATTATTGATATTGAAAACTAATTTATTTTATTTTATATTTTCTATTGTAATTTGCAAGTCTCAGCTCTAATTTATTATTTCCGTAATAAAAAATACTTTTATATTATTATTTTACTTAAAACACATTCTTTGAAAGAACAATAGTATCTCCATTTCGTTATATAAAGCACTGTTTATTGTAAATATTTATTATATAATTAGCATCTGACTTTGATGTCTCGAAGTTAAATTATAATATTAAATAATTTTAAAAATAAATAATTTTGTGAGTTTTTGTAAAAGGAAATAAATAAAATTTAAAATTAATTATTTTCGAATTTTTATTTATTTCGATTGAAAGTTGCCTAATATATATTTTTTTGAATAATGTTATCAGCATCAGTAGAAAGTATTAGATAGACTAGTTAGCTTTAGCTATCACTTATAAAGAAAAAATAGAAGTAAATGTCGCTGTTACTCGATTTTTATCCATTTTATACCACCTAAAGCAACTTTTTAATGATTACGCTCAAAATTTATATATTATATTTATAGTATTATACTTGATTACAATTGCATAACTGAGTAAATAGTTTAAATATAGATTTTTGGATGTATATTTGTGACTTTATTGTTAAATTTTTCCATTTTAGTGTTGTAAACGTCTATGAAAAATTACATATTTTTTTAAAAATGCAAGCTTGAATGATGTAATAATTATTAAATATAATATTTTTATTGTAAATTTCTTTAATTTTGTGATCCCATTCATCTTGTAGTAGTCCAATTTGCGTATTGAGTGGCAGTAATCAACGCCACACTCTGGTCTTAAGAAGGCTGGGAACAGAAAATAAAATTATTCAAGTAGGGATCACCACTTGTGCATCTTTAATATGCCACCTTGGCCTTTTATTTTTTCTTTAGTACTCTCGAGTGGTAATCGAACCCACAATAGTCGCGTTTAAGACGTCAGGCACTGAGCCTCGGTGCTCCGACGGCCTCTTATTACATAAGAATTCGTAGAATTCTTATGTAATAAGAGGCCTCTTATTCATAGAATACATAAGTACATTCATAGAAAATTAAAACAAAACTTTCTACAAAATTCTTTTTATTACAAATAATATTATTTAATTTAGTAAAAGCCATCTATATTCTGTTATCTATGCTGTTACATCTACATACAATTTATTATTTATTCAGCAAACTTATATACTAACTAGAAATTAAATTAAGAAGAAGCAGTTACCACAATAACAAGAATTTAATCAATTAATAAAGCCAGGAAAATCTTGTATTTTTCATTGTCTTTTTAGTATTTGAAATTTTTTTTACCAAGGTTTAAATCGAGCATAAAAATCAGTCGTAAATAATATTAATTATACATTAATATATAAACGAGGATATGAAATGTAAAATTAATTAGATATTTAGCTTGTTTTATAATGGTGTCTTAGTCCACCAGTCGTTCCAGCTACTGACACGCTGTGACACATCCATGACTGACCAATTAGGACTTGGTATATCTGGAGCCAGCCAATTAAAGTCATCCAAGTGATCCCAATTATTAGAATTCCTATCTAAACATGACATATTGAAATGTTTTTCTAAATCTTCATATGTTAAGTTATATGGTGCTGTCCGTATATTTGAACAATCTTCCACAATCCCTTTACTCGTCACATGAAGATATATGTCACATTTGTTAGATGTATGCATCCTTAGTTGTTGACACGCTGCCACTATTGTACAATTTGTGCACTTTTCAATGAAAACCGATGAAGTCACTGGCCCAGTAAGGACTATACAGTTGTCCAAATTGGTCAAATGTAAAGTACCCATAACGCCACGTAAACCTATAGTACAATTCTTCAAGTTACGCAAAGCAACATCCCGCTGAAAAAGATCTTCATTCTCCAAAGATAACACTTTGTCCTCTTGAGAGTCAAAACCAAATAGTTTTTCATCCCATTTATTATCTTTTTTGCTGGCACCATCGTTTTCATCTACTGAATCTTGTTTTTGACTGTGAGATTTAGGCAGTTTCTTTCTGGTAAAACCGAATTTCTTACGTGGAACATATCTATCTTCTAATTCATAGCACTTTGATTGTAAGTTCTGTACAATACCCAAATATTTTCTGATATTAAATTCCTTTAGGAAAAATGAAGATGTGACCACAAATTTCTGTAACTCATTAACTTCATGTTTAATATTGTCAAAATGTAGTGGCAACACATTAGTTTCTAATGTTGGTATTTGTGACAACATCTGTTCAATGGCTTCTGACCTAACTTTGAAGGCTCCTGAAAAATAATCTTCATTTTCATTAGTGGCATCCACTTCCTCTCTAGCTTTATGCGCTTTTTGTAGCTTTTCTAAACGTTGAGCGTCTCTTTTGCTCAATCTGTCTAAAATTGAGGTTTTGTCGCTCATTTTGCTTTTTTGAGTAATTCTTCAACTTTCTTATTTATTTCAGAGTTGGGGTCAGTTGCTTCTTTTAATATTGCTATGGTTTGGCGTGTTGCTTTTCTAGCATCTGTGTGCTTAGATTCTGTATCAAACTGAAAAAGCAAAAAAAAAACTTCACCTAATAAGTACATTTAAACCAATAAAACAGTAAGTAAATAAGTCAATATGGTCCTGGCATTTTAATTCTTTATTTTATTCTTAAATCTTTTAAATATTATAATTTGTCATATATAAAAACTAACTTATTAATTTTCACTAAAACTTCCTTTGTAATATTAGTTTGAAAATATGATCTTTACGACTAGATCAAACATGATGAGTAAGATGTAAAAGTATGTAATTTATTACAATTATGTGTTCACTGACTTTTGGAAACTTAAATAACAATAAATCTAGAGGTTTATTTATATTAGTAATAAATATGTTAAAAAGGCTTAGTAAGCATATTTATATATAAATATATTTATTAAAAAATATATAGAAAACATATATAAAATTGTATACTTTTACTTGTGTTAAAAATAAATGAATAAAGGTAGGATTTGTTACTGGGATTTTTGAATATGAGCAAAATAAAGAAAGTGTGTGAAGATAAATAAGAATAATATAAATGTCAGCCAGTGGCAATAAACCAGTAAATAATATTTATTTACAAAACTAATCCTTTAATATTATTATATGTTGTAAAATATACCAAGGTTAGTATATTCTATTCTTCATATTTGTTTCTGTTCATTTATACTTATATACTTATGTTTATAAACCAAAAGTTGTTTTTAGCTACCTGCTATTTATTTTTCCCAATTCTATATATATTTTTATATATTATATTAGTTAAACAAATAACAAATCAGTGACCACACAACACAGTTACAATATAATTCATACATGTAATGACCTTTTTGAGTAGTTCATCATCAGGTTTGACAAACGCGAAGAGGCCGTAGCTGAGGGTTCCAATGGAGACCACCCAAAACAGAGACCTAGCCGCAATACTCATCTCACCGAGTTAAATCTTGCCTTCGTTGGTCCAAACTTGTTTGTCAAGATCACGAGTCTTTTGTCCCCCAATAGTTTCACCGACTTTGTAATATCCTTCAAGAATCCAGTTATAATTTTTATGCATATACAGACGGAAATCTGAAAGGTGACAAAAAAATATCCAGAAATGTTGATTGCGTTAAAATAAGTGCAATTAAGCAATTGTCCTATTTTAAGATTTGCCTATAATCGATTATCTATCTATCGAATACCATAAGTATGATAACTTTAAACATTTTAAATTAAAATGTTTACTTAATCACTAAATCTCTTGTGTATGTACGTATTTAAAACTAAGTAGCATTTAATTGAAAAATTACCTCTTTCAGTATTTAATTTGAACCACAGCCCGTAACTCACGGCGATGCCCGCAGCTTCGATAACGAAAATAGATGCAGCAGTTACACCAAGAAAACGTTTTAGCCCTGATTTTGGTTTCTTTCCGAGCATAGTAGCATTTGAAAAATAAAATATAATATAATAGTGGTTTTTTTTAATTTTTATCACAGGATCGGAAACAAGAGGATCACAATTCACAAAATGTCGCATGAGATGACGTAAGAAGAATTGACACATTTGAAATATGACAGACTATAAAATCTATATTCTGTATCAGAAAAAACTATAATAATCTTAGTCTATTCATTTGAGTCTGGGACAAAATATAGAAACAAGCAAAATAAAGCTGGTCAAACTTTTATTGATATCACTTTTGTAAGGATACGAATCCTTCAGCCACGTTCCTTTTACGTGTTAGAAAACGTTGATAACAGCCATGTCGTCCGTATTGAAGATTTCTTTGATTGTTTTTTAAACCTATTATATTGTAAAAATATGACTCATCCGATAACAAAACACCACATTTTCATGTACATAAAATATTTGCAGTATCTGTGCTCTATAATTTATTAGAATTAAAGTGCTTTTGAAGTTTGAAAATAAAATGCCTTTTGGGTGGTTTTACATGTCATCATCATCAATGGTCATATAGCACTCTATGGGCACTGGCCTCCTCTGACGCTTTCTGCATCCCTCTATTAAGTGCCACACTTTTCCAGTTTTTGAAGCCCAGAGTTTTGAGGTCTTAGGTAATTAAAAAATCATTAAGCAATCTAATAAATCTAATCTTAAGCGAAGCTTTTAATACTGACCACTACCACACCGACTACTACCGACTACTACCACACCGACTCAAGCAAATGTTTGTTGACCCTGTTATTGTCTATACGATGAAGAATGAACTAAGCCAAGATGATGTGCTTACTTTGATTACTTGTATGATGTTAGTGCCTTTGTACAGGTCATAAAGTTCATGGTCCCCCCGAATTCCCTATGCACCGTTCTCACGGATAGGGCCAAAGATGTTCCTTAATATTTTGAGCTCGAAGGTCAGTAACACATTCTCGTCCTACTTACTGAGAACGTATGTCTTAGAGCTGTAGGCGAGGACAGAGCGTATATGCTAAATTTTATAAAGTAGACGGGATCTTAAGTGTTTAGTTATATCAAAGCAGCATCTGTCTGCTTGCGAGCCAAATCTTCACACTTTTCAAATTCTGAATGTCCGATGACAATCTCAGGTGTTGAACTGATTTTCGGTGTTTCATTCAAAATAACTTTCTTATTGATATCCATCAGTAAAAAAATTAAATTGTATTTAAATATCAACTTACGCTCGCCTACGGCCCAGGTACCTGGCAGGTAGGTTTGATCCGAATAACTTGATAGTACACCACTGGCGTTATAAAAATCATATAATATTTTAAAAATATTCCCTACCTCCTAATCGTTTAGGAGTTGTGTCTTCTATTATAATCAGAGTGTGTCTACAAATTATGAAGTATCTCTCGATTTTCCTGGGGTCGTCAGATCCTAACTTGGTGGCAAAATGACCTATTTAGTATGGTTTTTCAAATTAAAATAAAATTCTCAAAAACAGCCCACAAATGTCGAAGAAATCGAGAGACACACAAAAAAAAATATTGTCGACTACAGCAACCTCGACCCTTTTTGGAAGTAGGTTAAAAATAAACATAACACATGAAATCAGAAAATATTTATAAATTTTTCTACTCGATAATACAACTAAAAACTAAAAATGTTTAGTTCTATAATATTAGAGCATTAATATTATCATTTCACTTTAACACGTCGCTGTACACGGCCTCATTTCGAATGTAGAATAATTTTCCCAGCAATAATCTGATATTTCTTCCTATAAAAATAAAATTAATAAATTACAAATATTTACTTTAATTTATATTTCCATTTTCTCTGGTGTCGAGGACAAGCGCGACGTTGAGTTCCGCCACTCAACACGCAATACCTCCAAAATTAATGGAGTGAGTTTCGGTTTCGGCTAAAAACCTTGCTTCGATCGGACACTAATAATGAACACGAAAACTACAAACAATTTAAGCGACTTAATGACTTAATTTCAATTTGGTTGAAGCTGTTGGACCTTATTTTTCATTACTTTATAATTATAATAACCATACATCCAAGATAAACACATTTACAATATACATACTCTATCTTTAGTTACGACATCGTTGATCTTATGATAACGGAATCGTATTTGTGTCCCGTTTTCTATTACGCCGTCTATACAGTCATTTTCGCATGGCAACCAGTCCTCCCACTCTGTCATTGGACATTCATCTTCAGTTTCATTTACTTGTGCAGGTTTGGACTTAATTCTTGGGCTATAAATACGAGAACAAACTTTTATGTTTTATTTCCATGAATTCTTCAGGTGTGAGGGTGGTTGCAGGGTGAAGGGGTTACAGCAAAACAAACCAAGCAAACCAAGTGAGGTTAATGAGGATAAGGAACCTTTTATGTACATTAACACTTTACTCCATTGCCCGAGCTCCTATTTCTACCGACATCAAAGATACAAAGATATGTTAAAATTCGGACGCTCGTACGTGTGTTATAATAATTAAATAACCGACAAACATCATGACAAATTATATTGGCAACCACAGATTTGTTAGTCAGAATTATTAGATAAGCGTCAGTGAGAGCGAATAAAACTAATATTTGAAAATGCCAGAATGCAAAATCAACGTAAATGGTAAGATAATCATATTAGAACCAATGAATAAAGTGGTATACCAAATGGATGTGGCTTAGCTTCAATGATCGGACAGCGAAAGACCAGCATAGCTGCACGTTTGGCCAATCCAGTGTTGGTCACAGTGAGAATGAGGAAAGAGGTGGTTTGGGCACGTCGAGAGAATGAGTGATGAAAAAATGGAAAAAAATATGTAGAAAGAGTGAGTAAAACGAGACGCAGGGCGAAACTTCAGGTGACTTTTGAAATCTTAGTATCGATGATATTTCAGGAACGTCACGTAACAAGCTTGGGGACCTTCAGAAGGCATATATGTGCAGGTTGATGAGAGTGGACTGGGCAAAAGAGGTATACAGTAAATGTAGTGTTTCACGCTCTAAGAAAGAAAGTTTTCTCTTGAGTTTATTCATACTTACGCTAGAGTCGTTGTTGTGATGGCGTCGTTATCATCTATGCTTACTTCTTTATCTATAAATTAATAAAATGAAAGCTAATAAATAAATACAGCCATAAAAATATCCTTACATTTTAACGCTATTTACTTCTCCATTAATACCTACACTCGCAATGGAAATAAAATAAGGACAAATGCAGAATGCTTCCAACTTCGCTTTCAAATATGTAGGACAGTTCATGACCACGAATACTCTGACAGGAGTGTACGTCTAAAAATAGAGATATCCAATCGTCTTCGGTTAAGTACCGTACGATAAATTCAATGTGGGTTTGATTCGCACTCTGCACAATGAATATCCTCTTTTTCCCACTTTGGTAATATAAAGTGAGAATATGCGTTCCGCCTCACAATGTTATGGAAAGTTGAGAGCAGAATGTTTTATCACTAGATTCAATCGGCTATACTCCAATTCAAAATATTCTTTTTTCACAAACTTACTTTTTTTTCGTTCCTTTCGTACGTCTGCTATTTTAACATTGAATATATTGCTGGACTAACAGAATAGGATATCTATACATTGCGAAGCAACTGTAAGAATTCCTGCATCTTCAAAAACATCTCGCAGAGAATTTTAAGCTTTTAAGCTATAAATCACGTCACGTGAAGCTTGAAATTGTATCCCTTTTCGCAGAATGTATTGGTATGTATGCGAAATCCCGTTTGAAGAAACTAAATTACCTTCAGTGGTAGTGGCGGGAGCTTCCGTGGAACAAGCTGCAGTGGTGTATGTTCTAACCAGCTCAAAACGCAATTTGGCAAATGGCTTTATTTGTTCTTTTGGTATAGATTTGTTTATTTCTGCTGATTCGATAGGCTGAGGCGGCATCGTCTCTTCGTTGGCTGCCTAAATTGAAAGTATAAGAAACTATTATATCAGCAAAAAATGTAATTATATTTTAAATACCCAAACATCTAAATAATATCAACTATCTTCATAAAATAAATACTTTCCTCAAAAGTCAATCCACTGTCCGTCCCAGCGTCAGATGGATAAATATTCAAAGTCAAATTGGGTGACCATGTACCAGTAGAAACATCGCAAAGTTCCATGTTAGATACTCCCACAAACCAATCAGGTGATGGAAGGACAGCGGCCACTAGAGACACTAGATGATGCTCCCGTGTCACTCGGAACATGGCCGCCGTCTTCATATCCGGTCGCGGTTGTCCGGACGCTTTTAGTAAAGTTCTTACTGAAGTGCTCAGCTGTGGGTTAATGTTGATAATATATATTTTTAAATTGATCACATATTCTTAGGAATAATCACTTTCACGCTGTATTCCGCACACAGCCCACACAAAGGGTAGGCAGAGGGAAGCTAGTGTTAAGAAACTTCATTTTCACTTTCCGCCGAATTTTTTCGGCCTTTATTTTTTGTTTTAGTGCCAGAGCAAATTAAATATTAATAAATAATAATTGATTTCTTTTTAATTTCGTTTCTTATTATTTTATCTAATTTTAAATAAATTAAAAGTATTATTAAAGAAGCACCAAAATAGTAATGATTCATATTACAGATGCTAGTATATTGTTTTTTTGTTCTTTTGCATTTCCATTAACTTCTTCCACTAACCTCCGACATAATTTCCATTTCCAATTTAGTTGTATTTCCTTGCTCAGCCAACATTTTTAAGCCTTCACTGGCGTCAGAATTGAACCTGTATAACTTGAAATTGTTGTTGTGCGAAGCCCCAACCACGTCACTAAAGCGAGCAAGCTCTCTCGTTGAGGGGAACATTTGTGGATGTGTGTTATATGACCAGATACCGTCGAATGTAAGCTTAAGAGTAATAATAAATTAATAATATTATTACGTTTTTATTTTCTAAGATTTTTTTTGTTAAGAAACATAAAAAATAAGCTTAATTGTGCAGTTGTACTCTTTTACGATATGATTTTAAATCTCAATTTTTGAATTAGGGATTAGAATAGGAATTTGGCAATTATGTAATAAAACAATAAAATTGGATACTTTTTATAAAACATCGGTCACTACGAATACGATCATTTGTTTTTATATATATGTTAAGATCAGGCAAACGATCTAGAAGGTCACCTGATGTTAAGTGATTATTGCTGCATTGGCAGAACCAGAGAAACCATCAATAAACTCAGGTGGTGAGGGTAGTACTGTTGTCGTCGACCTGCATTTTGTATAGAATTTAGTTTGATTAAAACGGTTAAATTAATTCTATT
>DWAN01001186.1:0-18760 GCA_018230445.1 Heliconius hewitsoni
GAGTGTCTTAACACTAGGTTCCCTCTGCCTACCCTGTTGTGTGCGGGATACAGCGAAAAGCTTATTTATTTATTTGGTATGTGAATATAGCTATGGCGGCGTTCACTTCCGCTAGTCAACGAAACGAAAATGCCTTAGTGTTTTAGCACAAGGTTCCCAGGTTCCCTCTGCCTACGGTGTGCGGAACACAGCGTGAAGCTAAAAAAGAAACATTGACTTTCCTTTATCCTTCGTGACCGCATTTCAAAATGAACATTGACAGCTCGGAAACTAAAGAGGTCGGCGTACTTTATTATTATTTTATTTTTTTAATTTAAACTGTCCCATACACGATGAGTTTATGCCAAAAGCGATATTTTATTCGTACAAGCTATCAAATCACTCATATAATGTAATGAGAAATCCTTTCTTAAGCCTTTAAAGAAATTTTATTGTCAGTAGGTGGCTTTAATCTTTTTGACGTTTCACAAATTGTTTATATTTGTAGGTATTATTATAATAAAATATAATAAAGTGTATGAATATATGGGTAGAAGATGAAGTTTTAATTTTTGTATCGATTAAATCTATTTTTTATTGTTTTTTTATATAATATTAACGTTTGACTCCCTTGTGGTCCGGTAGTAGTTTGTATTAGCGAGTGCAATTGTTGCAGGTTCAAACGCTAAATTCAGTTTCATTTTGGTTTTCATGCCTTATTAGGTAAAGCGCAGTGTTAAGTTACGTCTACTCCGTCAGACGTAAAAAACGAAGATAAAAAAAATAAAAGTAATCGAGGCTCGAAATTTTCAAGTAATTCTGACTCATCCATGTTACTTATTGTTCGGCAAATATTTCAAAGAAATGAAAATTTGATATATATATATATTAAAGTGTGGATATATATACAATTTTTATTATAGACGGCATTGTGGCGCAGCGGCACAGCGTCTGACTAAACGCGTAAACGCGGCAATTGCGGGTTCGATTCTTTATAATGTCAAAGCAATGAATTGTCAAAGCTCGGCATTGACTCCCGCCACTCAGCACGCAGTCTCGTAAATTAGGCGGTGCACGGGGAAAGGAGTGTCTTAGCACTACGTTCCCTGTACCTACCTACCATGCTATAGAAATGCGGGATACTGCGTTAAGCTAAATAAAAAATATATAATTAAAATATATTTAACATTAATTTGCATAGGTATTCCTCTCATATTTATACCAATACCTAACTACCTTTATTTATTCGTTTCGCATTCAGGATTACACCGTCTTGCGGTTAAACGCAACAAAAAAAAAACGATCCGTAGCGAAAAAGCAATAAGACGCACGTCAAAAATAACTTGAATTATAATTTTAATCTTGTCAAATCCCCGTTTTTATTGTGATGCGGAGGAGGGCGGAGGACATCATTTTAATTTTTTTAACTTTAAAGTTATTTAATAAGGAGAAGTTAGATAGGTACCTATTCGTAAATTGTAGTGGTAAGTTTATAAATTTGAGATTTTCTTATTTATTAAAGTTAAACGACAGTTCGTTTGGAGAGTCATAGAAGTAGCCGTCATAGTACACTTTTATACCATCTCATCGTAATCACGACGGTCGTTGATTCGATTCCTGAGGAAAGAACAATTTTCATTTCTCCGCCCTTTCTGTGGACCGAATTAATTTAACTAGGTTCCTTCTGCCTATCTTACTATTTGCGGGATTCAGCGTGAAGCTAAAAATAATACCGTTTTAAATAAAATAGTGCGGTGCAGTGGTTTTATAAAACCACTGCACCGCACTATTTTCAATGGAAATATAATTGTCACAAACTCCTATAGGTATAATTTTTAAATAAGTTACATAAAATGCGGCGTTGGGTTACACAACCTAACATGTCATTGTTTAAAAAGTGACATGTTAAGCGAAACGCGAAACTTTATTTCGCTCTTTCCTTTTTATACATATTACAGTAAATATATAAAAAAAAAGAAATGACAACTTATAAATAAAATTGTTTATTCCAAAGCAGAAATGATTACAAAAAAGTTACCCGAGCAGCGTGTAGGTCGAACTCGGATGGTAATAAAATTTATAACGCATTACAAGATAGGGTAAGTTGAAACGGTTTTATTTATATTACATTAGGCCGTCGTGGCTCAGTGGGATGGCGTGTGAGCATAATCGAGACGGTTATGAGTTCGTTTCCCAATTACTACAATGTGTGTTCATAATGCACTATGTTTTAAAAATTGGGGAACGTAGTGTCTTAACACTATAACTCCTCTGCTCACGATTGCTATGCGATTTGATATCGGAACGGAAACACAATCATATTGGTAATAAGAATTTTCCACGAACGGTAGAAAACTTATAGTTATTCTACAGTGTAGCGTGTCTCTAGCTCTACCATGCTTTATAATAGTCTAATAGGTAGTAGAGGGAACCTGAAAAGCTAGCGTTAAGACATTCCGTTTCCATTACGACACTTTCGCTTCCTACTTTTCGCCGATTTAAGACATTGCGTGTTGGGTGGCGGAACTCAACGCCGGGCTTTGCCTCGTTACCAGAGCGAGGAAATGAAAATCACTCATTTCCTCAACTGCAGATTGAACCTACAACCACCAAAATAGGTTCAACACCAATAAACAATAATATAATTAATTATAAAATATTTTAATTTCAAACAGTCTAAGCCACATCGAACTCACTCCCTCACAATCGACATTCCTTACATTTTTAATCTATTATAGGTTATTCTTCATCAAATTTACGGTTTTTTTTCCTACATTTCTAAGTATATGGGTGTTTTATGAAATTACTATAATTTTGGTCAAACATAGCTACGAGCTGTCAAGATTGACGTACGTAAATCATCGGGTTGGCCCTTTTTTTTCTTTTTAGTTTTTTGTTACTTTAATAATTTCGTTAAGGGCTTTTTAAACGAGCCGCATATTTCGAATAGTTGGTTGTACTTTGAGTACTTTGGGTATGAGTAGGTATTTTGAATCAGTTTTATTGGAATTTAAATAGAGACCACTTAAATTGTTGTAGAGTTTAATTTATTTTTTTTTGTTTTGTATTGGTATTATGGTAAGATAATGTTAAGAGCAATACGGTTTTGAATTAAATATTTTAATTTTGTTTATAATAGTAGGTTAATGATTTTATGTGTATATCTTCTGTTTTTCAAATAAAACAGAAGAAATATCTAAGCTTTTTTCACATTCTGCTCATATAGTTATGTAGCGGTATGGTGTGCAAAGCGACGGAGTTAAACACAGTGATTTATCTACCTCATCAGACCGGTACAATATCAAAATTATAATTATTAATTACCCAACGAGGTATTTGAACCCATACTTAACATTGCAAAAACATAATATATGTTTTTATTATTAATTTATATAATCAATTTCATACTAAATATTTCTTATCAATACTAAAATACCCAAACAAAACATAGAATCCACATCAACCGATCAATCCAAATCGCAAACCTAACCACAAAATCCACCAGCTATACTATAAAGCTATCAATCCACTTGTAATAGAAGCGTAAAAACAAACACCATTACGGATCAAGATAGCCAATGTAAAGCGGAAACTATTAAACCAAACGCCAAGTTCCGACGTCTTAGGCGATAGCGGGGTAGATTTATCACTAGCACACATTATTCATATCTCAACAAAGGACGAGAATAAATTATTCGCCCTCGAAAATATCCAAATCCTAATCCATTCGCTTCGCCTGTCCCCGAATGGGTACGATTCTAAAATATTTATGGAAAGGCAAACAAAAAAACTTGGAAGACAGTATTAAAAAAATATAATAAGAAGAAGAAAAAAAACGCACGCCTCGAGAACGAACGCCGGAAAAAAATCGAAATGATCGTAGGGTATCTCGATGCTGTGTTGTTTTTTTATTCGACTTACACCGAGTGGGTACCTACCTACCTATACGTACCTATAGGTATGTAGGAACCTACTCAGTTTCATTAGATCCGTTTCAATTCAGGCAGGATTAGAGAAAGGCCTTGATAAAATGCGATGGCCGTTGATTTATGTGACTCGTTTCAGTCGTTGTAATGAATCGCCGGTTCTATACACTTTTTACAGGTGACTTTGAACTTAAACGGCACCGAATTGTCTTTGTTTTTGTGAAAACGCTAAATTTCTCCTTAACAGTTAGTTGGCGATCGTGAGAAATAAACTCGATTTGGTGAATACTCTCTGAGCCCAAAATGCAAGTAACTAAACGGCTGTGTTTTGTTACAAAAGAACTAGTAACGGCCGTATCTCTCAATATCGAGGCCTCGGATAAAGTTAGCAGTGATATGTATCTGATCTTTTTACAAATATACATACTTATCTCGCAATACAAAGAATGAATCGTATGTTTATTTTAATAAGATTTTTTTTATTTATTTCTGTAGGTACCCGGCATCTGTGTAAAGTGTGACCGTGCGAAGCGAGGCCTCACGTGCTCGGCCGCTGCGAGTGACAGCCCGAAATTAGTCACGTGGCCGTTAATAGCCCAGGGTGAGCGCGAGTGCTCCAAGGTTTTTTCCCCGGTGTTTACAACAGTTGGTGGCTATCGATCGAGACGTAAATAACTCATGTTTGTTCGAGGGGCGTTCTCTGTTTTCCATCGATTTTCCACCGGACCGCGGTAGGCATCTCGGAAGGCTATGCGCTTTTACGTGGCTGTCGAGGCATCTCGGCAGTGTGAGTGGCGGGCGCGCGTGTGTGCGTCCAGCTCGGGGCGCAGTGCACGATTAGCGCGGCACCGCCACGCCGCCTGATTGGGCCATCCATCACCGCTGCGCCCCCCCGCGCGTCCGCACCCGCCGCCACCCTCCGGCCCTCCGCTCGTCGCTCTCCGCGCACACACAATATACACTCTATTACGTTGAGATAAGGTCCAGTTTACCACGGCGACACAGCGCGTGTTTCCACATCCCGCTAATGCCGCGACGCGCGCAACGGAGATCGAGGCGTATTTTTAAGACGGATACTTAGTGCGTTACATTATTATAGTTTTGTTGTTTTTTTTTCGTTTCGGTCGCAGTCGTGTAACTCACACGGTGTTTTCGTATGGCGGCCGGGTCGACGCTCCGCTCCGGTTATGATACCGAATGCCTTAAGATTTTTGATTGAGGTTTTATTTTATTTTGTGCTGCGTTCGGCCGATTACATTTCTTGTATTCGTTCGACGCTCGCCTGCTTTTTGTTTCGACGCATTTCATTGTTCGTAACGAGATCGATTTTAACGATAAGCGAGTGCTTTTAATGAAGACGTGGGTGTGTCGGTGTGCATCGCGCTTTTGAGTTGCGGCCTCCGTACCTCATCTACCTACTGCCTACCTATTATTCTGCTATTCCGATGTCCACCGTCTTATATTTTGGGCGTTCGATGTCGCCCACAGTCTCTTACAGTAAACTTATAAAAACGAGTTTGACCAATTACAGTTATCAAAGCTTAATACAAGTTTGTTAATCAAATGCCGCCTACACGTCACTCCGAAAGTTTAAAGTATTTGGTGACGCAAACTCATACAAGAAATGTTCCTTCTATAAGAATATAATACAAAATTATTTACTCTTAATTTTTTTTTTATTTATAGTTTGAATAATAATGTCTATTTGTAATTAATATTAAAATAATTATTCGTGCCAGATTCTAATTTAAGATAAGCAATTGACAAGTAGTACTGCAAAATATCAAGCTTACAATGCACAAGACGCTAGCCCAAATAAAACGTTTCTTCAATACAAAGTGGAATATTCATTGTACCTGTCGTTTACGTAAATGGCAGGTTATTCTTGTATTAGCATATAATCGACTCTCGGCTCATGCTGGAGGTGAGAGGTCAGGGCAGAGCGCAGGTGTAACGAAACTTACAAATTGTTCACTCATGTTTCGGCCCACCAAGAGATTGCATTTAAATCGAGATAATCTTTTTACGTTTATCTTTACGCATCATACCTATACTTAATAGTGATAATATTTATTCTCTACTGTACATAATTTTTAAGACATTGTTATTGTAGAAACTCAACATCACATTTTACTCGTTTCTCCCAAAGAGAAATTAAGCCAGCGACCGTCTTGTCCACAGCTAATTAGTAGTGATCGATCATAGTGAAGATTATGCTAGTTATAATATTATGCTAGTTTCATTACAAAATCAGTACGTGTATACAAGTGCTTTCTTTGTTATTGCTTTTATTTTATAGATTCAAGTTGTATACTGCAAATAGCAGGGTAGGCAAAAGGAACCTAAAGATCTAGTGTTACGACACTCCGTTCCCATTAAGTTACTTCCGATTCCTACTTTCCGTCGAATTCTGGAGCTCAAGACTTTGTCTCATCACCATAACGAAGAAATATTATAAATTTCATTTCTCTTAAAAAATATAGGTTAGTGCACTTAAAAATACGCAAATACTTGGAAGGACTAAGTCCAGGCTAACAGAGACTAAGGTTAGACAGTTATAACTCTATTTTTAAAACAGCCACTATAACGACCAAATTTTTACAATCACATGGTTCAGAACTTTTCACTCAATTAAACAAGTATCAAGAGAGCCTTAACGGCTAAATGTTTATTGAAATATTTCGTTTTATAATTAATGAAAATATAATAAATAGGTTACTTAATTTTACAGACTTCTTTTACTGATCAATTGATATCTGTTTAGTTAAAATTATATTTATTGACATTGCTAAAATAATATTTCTTTAAAATAATTTGATTTCATTAACTTAAAGTGTGTTAACAATTTTTTTTAGCTTAAAACGCTTACTTTTTATATACAGTTTTCAAGTCAAATACAACTTTGCCTCTGTAATTACTGTTACTAACTATATATTAGCTTTAGAATGTCTAAGAAATCTCAAGCTAATACTAATATATAGTTAAATTACTTAACTTTAATAAAAGCAGGTTCCGCAGTAAAACGCATGCTATCTCCCCGTCGATAGATAGGCCGGGCTTAATTGCGTTACAGTACAGTCACCGATGAGTAAAGTCGATGCAATTTTCGCGACCGGTGAACGATCGTCGCGTCGACCACTCGGGACGGATAAAAACTTTTTTTTTATCTTTATGCTTATTCAGTTTTTGCGGTGTAAGTGGAAAAATGTAGTGTTAAGACCCATCGTTGTTCATTAACTTAGCTTTACGCTCCTTAGCGGGGTAGTCAGAGAGAACGGAGTGCCAAACGCTACGGTTCGTTGTTCATTATTCTTATATTTTAATTTAACTTAACACTGTGCTTTTAGTTAGGCAGACTGAAGAACAGACCGAGTAAATAACCTAAGTAAGTAAAATACTTTTCACAAATAAGCCACGATAGTATCCAAATATAAAATAAGAAGGAGACTAAAATGTATCTTTAAGCTTAAGCGGTGAGCTTTGAACCAGCGATACAGAGACACGCGAGACTTCTTTTTTGCCCGTTTTATTTCACTTTAAGTATATCTTGATTTTTGCGGCAAATTAAAGAAGAAATGTGAAATAAAAATCAATAAAAATAATCGTATGACTCTTTGTATCAAGATCGGTGCATTTTAACACTACCTACCCCTCTATATATGGAAATTGTGTTGCTTAAGTATATTAAATATATTCAAAAATATCACAAATATCATCTTACTCGTATAAATTTAAATTTATTTAGATAATTGACACACCTCAATAAATTTTATCTATCCAAAGTCAAGGAAAATATATTAAAATAAAAACATAGCCTTAAGTAGAATCGAATTTTCTATCATCATGAATGAAATGAAAGTAACAGGAATCTAACCCATCTGTTATTCAAATTAAATATTTGCCAAGTGTGCCACAATATTCTCAAATACAATAATAACTAGCTGTACCAGCAACTGCAACTGCTTAATCAAATGGAAATAGTTTTCCTGTTGTTGTAATACTTTTCCTATCTAGGAAATAAGTAGACTATCCAAAACAAAAATATTTTTTCAATTAAAACTCGTAATTATTCGCGTTCAATTTTATATATTTTTAAATATTCATATAGATATAATATCTATTGATAAAAATGATTGTACTTTAAGATCACACACAAAGCTAACGAACACCAATTTTGCGGACATGGCGGGAGATCGATCTTATTGGATTTTTTGGGAAAGAAATTCGAAGCCACATTATGACTTGAGCGCAAATTGAGCAATTTCATTCTGTTTCACTCTCACAATATAGCCATCTCGCATAATTTTGTATCTTAAGCGCGAATTGAAACTTTTCAAAATTAGCTCGAGCCCCATATAATTATGTTGCCGGGGATAAGATGGATGAACATGGTTTTGTTTTAATAAAACAACTGTAAATATGTTTAGTTTAATTAGTTGTTTTACAAATGCTGCGCTACATTATTACTGAAAATCTGTAAAATAATCAGGATTTGAACTTATTGGGCTGTCTAAGCACTTGTTCTTTTTATAGTGCTATACGCTTCTTTTATGATTGTATTTGCTACATTAATATTAATAACTCAACATCACGCTATATTTTAACATTTTTATTTTTAAAGTGTTGTTTCACACTTAGACAAGCAAAAGTACTTATTTAGAAAACGTAGAAAAATTAGAAACCGCGAGGCGCGGGTTCGTGTCCCACTACGTTTCAATTTTTATACGTTTTCTAAATAAATATCACGCTATATCCCGCACACAGCAGGGTAGGCAGAGGAAACCTAGTGTTAAGACACTCCGTTACCCACTTTACACCGAATTCTAAAGGCATTGCGTGTTGAATGGCAGGACTCAATGCCGCATTTTGCCTGGACACCAGAGCGAAGAAATGTAAATATAAATTTAAGCAAATATTTCATTTCCTTGAGTGGGTATCAAGCCCATATCCATTCGCGTCAACCAACCAAGTCACACTATGTTCTCCTGTGTGAAGACTGGCCTCTAATTATCTTAATAAATATGTAAATATAATATTTTAAAATAAAAAAGACTTAAAAATAAAGCCTTCATATTTCAATAAAGAAAAATTATCTGAATCCAAATTTTATTAAACCAAATATTAAAAATAACTTCACTACAAAGGAAACAAAAACAAATATACATCAGCTGTTAGTCACAATATGACTAGTTTTATTTGTATCTACAATACATACATATATTCTAATTTATGAGAAAATCATCGTTGATGCGGGCAACTCTTCAAGTTAACCTAAACATTCCAGCGCAGCGGGTCACCATAGCAACCATACTATCAGCCTGAGTCGAACCCTGTACCTACTAAAACCAACCTTCTAACACAACCACTGAGCGTTATATCCCTTACAGATAAAAATCAAGTTATAACATTTCAGTACTAAACGCTACAATTGTTATTATGCAATAATAACAATAGAAAAACGACCTTAACTCTCAACTTTAAAGTGCTATTTTGATCGTGCGAATGACTTAAGAATAGCAACATAAGGAATTGTTATATCTCTTTTACACGTCGTAAAGACGATATCGCGCGTGCTCTTTCTTTCAATCCTTTCTGTTTGAGGACGGCATCGATTGACTGCGAGTGTCCTTTTCTATCGCAGTTTTTGTATACTGTAATCCGTCTTCGGCATTCATTCGAGACGTTAGATAAAAATCGGAATTGTAACGAAGCTTCGAATAATGGTTTCGTTTCGAACGATTTTACCACTTTATTCTGCATCTTTATAAAGAAAATGGTACTGTGAGAATTTCTCTGAGGAATATCACATGATATATTCTTATCTTAAGTTTTATATTGAGAAAATATATATATTATTGGCTGTATTAAGTATTTATTTTTAAAAACTTTTGCTTTAAAACCTTTATTTTTGAAACAAATTTAGATAAAAACCATTATAACTAAGTCTCCATACTACATTTGTACTAAAAAAAATATATGTTTATATCAAAAAAACAACAAAACAATCCGAAATGCCTGTTAAGTGCGAATAATTGATTTAGTGTAATGGAAACGGGCAATGAAACTGATGTAGTACGATACGAGGGAGACAACAATATATCAACACCACGTGCGGAAAAGAGATGAATGGTGTTGACGTGTACAGTACTTAACGGTGTAAGTGCACGTTCGTGTTATTGAAATTGTAGCTTTATAACAATGGAATAAGATTTAATTTGACTTGAAGTAGGGCTTTCATTTTATTGTTATGAATGGGCTAATAGATGGCGTTGGTATATCGATATCTTTTGTTATATGACAAGTGGTTTGATTGAACAATATTCGGTACTAAATCCTAATATTATTAATTTGAATGTTTGTATTTTTGTTACAATATAACGCTAAAACGGCTGAACGGTTTTTGATCGTTTTTTAGTATAAAGATAGTTTATAACTGTAGTAATAGTTACACACTCATGAGATACTTCGTATAGGTACTAAGGGAAGATGAGATGTAACATTGCTTTTTGCTTAAAATATTGAAGATTTTTAATTTTTATTATTTTATAACATCATCATAGTGTCTTTAAGTTAGAGGTTATGGATTTCAAGCTTATTTAGCATAATTTTACTATTTATAATGAAAGTATTATCTTTGTCTTATTCATTCAACAAAATGTAATATAAAAATCCTTCATAACAACAAAAAAAACTGAGTGACTACTCACTCAACTCTCTCCAAAACCCAAAAAAAAAACACAAGAGTATGACCACAAAATAAGAGAAACAAAAGCGTAAAAGCGTGAGTAAGTATGAAATTTGTCGTAACTTTTCGTCACATCATTATAAGATCGATTTGACTGTCAACGCGCGACTCTGGCTATATAAATATTTATTTAAGGCCAGCGCGGAGAGACGCAGAATTGTTGGTCGTCGGTTGTTCAGACTGTAGAACTGACGGTATCACTAATTTTATGTACGGACAGACGGTGAATGTACGTATTTTATTGTATTAAATTAAATTATTAGCGATTCTTTTTCGTTTTAAGACGATTTATTTGTGTTTTTTGTTAAAAAAAATTCTTAGTTTTAATCGTTTTGTCATATATATTGTGTTTATATATTTATGTGTTTTTTATTTGGATCTTTTTAAAATATATGTTTTGTGTCTTATATCAATAATAGGCAACATTAGAGAAACGAACTGAACGATATAAATCATATTTAAAATCCTACCTAAAACTTACCTGGATATTCACCAGGACTGCCCAGGAACACTGAGGAGTATACCCGTCGCGCCACGTCCGGCGGCGACGACCACTCTCGCCTGGATCCGCACCATTTGCCTAGGGAAGAAAAATTAAGTTAATTAACACAGTATCTTAACACTAGGTACCTTCTACCTATCCGTTGCGAAAATATAATACGCTTTTTTTATAAGAAACGAATAGGAATGTCTAATGATTTTATTATCAAAAAATCTATTTATCTTACAATTTTATGTTTAACATATTAAAAATTCTTAAAAAGAGAAGGAGATGTCGCAGGAAAAGTTATTACAAAATATTTAAATTAATTTGTATTCACAACTTAATTCATGAAAATATCTATATATACCTAATTCTTTACATAGGAGAGAGTGAATTAAAACTGGCAGTCTCAGATCACACTAAACATATAAAAATGTAATATTTAATACTGAACTGGTTACTTGTTTCACACAATCGGTTTTAACCACTGCGCCAAATGGTTTTACAAATAAACTGCTACATTAAGACATTTTCTATCTAATGGATATTTCCAAGTCTCGCAGGACCTCGACGTCATTACGTAAAAAACGTGTAGAGAAGAAAAAATACTTGAAAAAAAGCACCTCCTGGGATCGTGAAGGTGTTACCACCCCAGTGTTTTTACCCTAAAAATAGGGGAGGCAATATCATACACCATTAACAATTTTCCCTACTTTTTTAACGTTGTCACCCTGTATAAGTATATTATAGGAGTTACGAGGAAACAAAATTATCTTTTTGAAATTTATTTCTTTATGAAAAAATATTAATATTAATAGTATAGTCTAAAAGTAGTAGAGGATTCGGATTCAAAATTCTGGAAAGGAATTCAACACTAAGCGTCCAGAAAATATCGAAATAAATGGAAAATAGAAGAAAATGATTAAGAAATATATAAACACATCAATCATTATCTAAATTATTTAACTTTTACACTGTATCTCGCTTTTAGCAAAGTAAGCAAAGGCAAACTTAGTGTTACAACACTCTGTTCCATGCAATGCCTAATTTTCGACACATTGCCTCTCTCTTCATCTTCCAGAGCGCGATCATCAAAATAATTAATTCCCAGAACTAAAATCAAACCCACAACCGTCCCATTCACAGTCAACCAACGAAGAAAAACAATGAAAATTCTCGAAAATTCACATTAATAATAATATAATTGAATAATATGCATTGCAATAATACAGTATTCTCAGCACTGAGTGTAGTGCGAAAAGGTACCAACTGCCACAGTTCCCGTACAACGTACACCTCTTTCGGAATACGCGACACGAACAAAAGCGGCGCAATGGTGCATGCATGATTGATAGTGGAGCGATGACGGTTTACTCCAAATGAACATTCGATTTTATGAAAATAAAAGTCCTTGACCCGCGCTTTTGTTGAGCGTTGCCTTAAAAATGTGTTTTTTTTTCGTGTAGTGACTCATCTCTGTCGTTTTTTATAGAGAGAATAGTGTTGTCGTTTAGTTTTTTTTTTCAATTTGGGATTTTGGGTGTTGCTAGTGTTAGTGGGCTTTAAACTTAGTGTTAAGACTCTCCGTTTCCCACACAACATCTTATTTTCGAGACATGTTGAGTGACGAAACTTAACACCGTGCAAACAAGTATTCAAGTTTTTTAAGTGAATTGCAACGCTGTATACAGAATAAGTAAAACCTTGTAACAAGGCTCCTCCATTTTTCTACTGAATTCGGGACACAGCGTGTTATGTGGAACTTAACACCGCGCTTTGTTTTGTTAGAACTGGAAAATGACAACATCATATTCGCAAATGACAATTGAAGCCTCAACCACTGCGTGAATAGACGAAAAAACGTTTCTTTTCACCTATCTGAACTAGAAAAGTCAAAATATTTCCCCCAATTCGATTTGAATCCGCACACAACGCCTCCATTCAAACAAGTTCCAATTCCACCACAATAGCAATAAAGTCACGCTATAAGACACTCAAATAGCCAATTTGCGCCTGTAAGGGAGGCCGCGTAATGTCGAATTACACGTTGATCGTTCAAAAAAACGACTATAGCCCCGTCGCTGTTGCCTATAAAAGAGAAAAAAAACGTTACCACCGTAAACAAATAGTAAAAATCTTGTAACCGAAATAAGGCATCGCTAAATAAGAATTAAAATAAAATTGGTGAGGTGTGACACCCTCGAGGGTAGACGAGGTTAGACGGTATTCATAACGCGAAAAATTGTAATATCTGAATAGGTGGCGACGGTGCTTTATTTATACCTCCTGGTAGGTACCCGCTAGGTAGGGGCGAGAGCCCTGCGTTTTATTATTTGTCGAGGAAATTGACTAAATATGCCTCCTTTTGGAGCCGGGTGAGCGTGACGGCGGCGAGCAAATACATATGTTGTATTGTAGTTTAATAATAGTTTAATAATGTTTTATTTTAATGGGTGTTTGGGTCTTGGCGTCTTTGGTGGGTTCGGTGGTCGTGGGTTTGAAATTTTGAATTCAGAGATACAATGTTGATATGTACATATCATGATATGAAGCCAGTCGTGGCGCAGGGGCACCAACCACAAGGACATACGTGACAGGTTATGGATTTGATTCCCACTGGAGGAAATTAAATATTAAATTTAACGAAAAGTGAGGAACGAATGTGTCTTTATAGGAACGGAGTGTCTAAATACTAGGCTTCCAGGTTCCCTATACCTACCCTGCCATGTTCAAGGTACGTGGGGAACGTAATACCTTAACACTATACTACTTATTATTTACGGGATACAGCGTGTAACCAAAATAACAATAACCAAGTAGCCAACAAAGTGACTGTGAAACCGACTGGTTGTGGATTAGAATAAAAAATATATATTTCCTTTTTTTCATTCTGGTGCAGCGCCGTGTGCGCGATACAGCGTGAAGCTGTTTTTTAAGATGCCCACACTTACAACCCAATTAAAAACAACAAATTCTAATAAATACAACAACAACAATTTGCCTAATCAAAACCGTCGGAATATTTATGTATGTATATATTCTAGACGATACCCAACCAATAATTACATATGAGATATGAAACATCAAAAATGAACACAATAGTATTTCTTGATTATACATTCATAATTCTTTTCGACGTTTCCAGAATCAACAATTGTTTAGATCAGAATCTGTATTATAATAACAGTGTTGTGTATGGAAGTAGATCGTGCTGTAATTTGTATGAACCATCAATTATAATTAAATAATAATAACTATTAATTACTATTTTATTATTGTTTTTAGTTCGTTTCGAGTTATTTTGTGAGTAGAATAGTTTTTTTATATTCATAAAGTATAGCATATTTTTTCAGCGTATTTGGCAAAGGTAGGCGGAGAGAATTGTCCAAATTTGTGTCAGGACAGGGATATGAAAATAATTCGCTAGCCAAAATTTGAAACTAACCTACGACCGTCGCGTTTAACGACAGACGTTGTCGCACTGTGGCACGGTTACCTCAAATAAAAAAAAAAGTCACGAATGAAAAATGTGTTATTGATGAAGGAACTCTACAGATCGCTCTATTATTTGTTATAATGTAGCGTTGAAGATTGTGTTTTATGTCTAAATAACTGCTCCTTGTCTAGTGTATAAGAAATAGGAACACGTGTCCACTGACCTAGTAATAACAACCTTTACCGTATACGTGATAGTTATTAAGCTAAAGTAACCAAATTTGGAATTTATAAAAAAAATCATTCATTTTCCCATATAACAGGGTACAGAGAACCAATGATAAGAAACTCCATTCCGCTTTGCGGTATATTTCGAGACATGCGTGTTGTAAGTAGTGGTGCAACCCAATACCACTCTTTATATACACGAGCGGCTAAGTGAAATTAATTAAAATATATCTAAGTAGGAATTGAACCTACAGCCATCGCGTTTGCAGTCAAATACTATCGTGGCGGGAACCTCGAAAGGCCTTAGAAGTTATTCCATAGTGACTCATAAATCAAACTTATTATTCCTAGAATTCAATATCAAATACATAACAACAATAAACTAAATATACTTATATCTGTGCCTGTAAATATAAAAAAAACTAACACCTGCCAGTATACCTGAAAGGGCCACAGTGTCTTCTCACGATAAATCACATCTCCAGAGACACCCCGTGTTTTATGTCCTGAGCTTTTTTTTACGTTTTTTTGTTTTTTATTATGTTTTTAAACGGTGATAGTATTGTAGAAATGGTTTTTTTTGTGTTTTAGGTTGAATGTATGATATACTAGCGACCCTAAAGTGGCGTCGCCCGTACGTAACCGTAACCGTAACGTATTGTTATCTTATAGCCAAATTATATAAAATATTTATATAAATTTTAGTATATGTTTTATTTTGATATATAAACTATAATATTGTAAAGTTTCCTCTAAATCCGTTCAGTAGTTTTTGTATGAAATGGCCAAGCAACCATCCAGACAAACTCTTTAAAAATAAAAGAGTTTGTGGGAAGCATAAAAATTTACGCTCTACCCTGCACATTTCCCTGAGAGGAGATCGAATCTACAACCATCACGTGTACAGTCAGACAGACCACTGCATTACGACGGCATCATACTAGAAAATATATCAAAATTTATATATAATATATAATTTATATAACTTATATGATACGTTGCAAAAAAAAACAGCAACCTTTCACATACTGAAGCTACCCTACGCGGGCAATATCCCGGGTCTATAAAGCAATTTCCTTAATGGTGCGCCCATAGCTCTCCGGTAACCCTGATCTTTATCGATCTAGCCCGAGGAAATTAAAATGGTGAAAATATTTGTTGGAATTGATATTTTAGTTTTTAATCTGTATGTCATTACATAGAGGCCGGCCGTGGCGCAGGGGCACAAAGTGTGACTGTACAATCGACTGGCTGTGGGTTCGATCACCACTCGAGGAAGGGAAATATTTATTTGAATGTATATTTCAATTTCTTCGCTCTGGTGTCGAGGTAAAGCGCGGCGTTGAGTTCCGCAATGCCTCCAGAATTCGTTAGAAAGTGGGGAACGGAGTGTCTTAACATTAGGTTCCATCTGCCTACACTGCTATGTGGGATACAGCGTGAAGCTTTTTTTTTATTATGTCATTACATCCTCACACTGTATCCCGCGTATAGCAGCATGGGAACCTAGTGTTAAGACATTCCGTTGCCGACGCATCGATTAATTTTCGAGACTTTGCGTGTGCTGTGTTTGTGCTAAGCGATAGCATTGAACGCGTCGTTTTGCTTTGCTTGCTACCAGAGTAAGAAATGAAAATAGTGCATTCCCTCACGTGGGAATCGAACCTACAATCGTCATGTTCGGTGTTTATATTGCTGCTTCGCCAAACTTAGTATAGTTACATATGTGAAAAGATCTATGTTAATACATTACATAATTACGGTTTAAATGTTACAAACTTTGTTTCTTTTGCAACCATCCCGTAACGGTTTCAACTATCAAATCAATCGACACATTTTTCGCATTTTAACTACAAAAATAATATTTAATTAGCAATATCTCATTCTAATATCTCTAGATTTATTGATTATTTCACCTCTAATATTCCATTCAAGACGTTCTTATCATAAAACATTCAAAAACACCAAAAAGCTTCAAACAATACCTAATTTACACTACAAGTGGCCATTACCACAAAATATGATGTACCAACATAATCTAACATCTAATGCGTAAAAAAAAACAAAAAAAAACACCGCGTACGAGAGCTTTGTTTGAGCAAAGTTTCTCAAACATAATCCAACAATTATGTGAAAAAAACTAATATCGAGAACAGAAAAATACATTTACAATAAAAATAGTCGGTTAAGCCGACCGTGACAATACGTAATAAAAAGATGCATTTTTAAACGCGAAGTAACTTGCCTAATTGCTGCCCAAGATAGGGCGGGCGGTCCGCCCATCGGTCCCACGAAGCGATAAGGCTTATAATCGCGTATACCGGACAAGTCTTTTACTGTCTTATCGAAAACCGGCTCGATTTCGCAGACTTGGAATCGTCATAAGAAATGCCACATACGTTGGACAAAAAGAGGTCGTGTTCAGTGAACATAAGGTATGTTTTAGTTTGACGAGATGGAGGGTCGATGCCTTGGGTTATATTCTAGGTACATCATCCGTAGGTACAGAAGAGATCGATACTTAGTACCTATACCATAGTTGGGTGTTTGTTTTTAGTTACGTCAAAACAGCTCAGCTTACGACGTTGTTCGGTTACTTTTGCAGCCGAAAATACCGCTACGGAATTTTCTAGAAAGCTGTCTTCTGAGGGCACTCGACAGCCGTTTAATTTATTGGCCGTGTCCATTCTGAAATGGTCGATACGAACGACCTTCTCTGACCGTTATGCGATGTTATTTCTTTTCGTTTTCAATCTTATTTTTCAATTCATTTTCGTCCGTGTGTTTAGGTATTTCTGTATAAGTTATATTCAGTTTTTAGCTAATTTATATTTATAATAACGTTTATTATTTGTAATGTTCTTAGACTGGTATATACTGACTAAAATGTTCCTGATTCTTATTTTATATCTTTAATATAAAACAATATTCATTGCAACGCATTAAGTATTATCTTTTTTCTAAGAGAAATAATATAACTTATATACTTAATAGGAGACAAGAAAAAAAAACACTTTTAATCTAACAAGCTTAATTTGTTACTGTGATAATAATTCCGTGTGTCCAAAGGCTTTTTATCATACAACATTTTTCATCTGTAGCATTTTAAAAATGGAGTTCGATAACCTGTCAACTTCCAAGTTAAAGATACTCTAAAAAATAGATTCATTAATTATCACAGACAAAAAAAAATTAATTAACAATTCGAAGCACTTAATGTTGTTCGGGGATAAAAATATCAATGGGAGTTAGAAAAAAACATACTATTATTAATATAAAAAAATATATATATATATATCGACCGTAGTTCGTTGGCCCCGTAACAAACATGGCGTCATGGCACAACGGAAGGCTATCCATTACGGCATGACAGCACCGCGTTTTTCAGCGTAGCCCACTTTGACAACCACTGTCTGGGCGGTTTGACAGCTGTCAAACTCGACCTTGACACTGTCAGTTTGACAGCCCGCCATCGATCATCGGTGAAGTGGTCGGTACGTCACTATTTATAATATGCAACTTTCATAGGTTACCGGCACAGGTATTTCAGGGGCATGAAGTATTTCAGGAATTGTGCAAGAAGTAGAAGTTCGATTTCAGGCTAAGTCACAAAATTGCCGAAACAAAACCCAGATTATATAAATTTATTTTATATATAAATTTATAAGAAACACTAACGATAAAAAAATTGACTGACCAATGGTTTCATCCCTTGCAGAGACGTAAAGCTGTACCATCAGAGGGTGTATTTGCCAAATGAATATAAAACGTTGAAAGTATCGAGGGTGTGTTTTAGTGACGACTTTTTGATGACGATCGTACCGGCACGTGAGAGCGACATCTTAATTGGACAGACAATAGATGTAAGCAATACTATCAGGTACTTTGCTGTGAAGGAAATATTTAACATTACTTAATTAGAAAACGTATAAAAATTTGAACGTAGCGGGACTCGAACCCGCG